>CATKHJ010281083.1:0-20863 GCA_949750685.1 Vernicia montana | reverse complement strand
CACATCCTCCTATTTCCATCGCAATCACAAGCATTCATAGCATCATAGATTTCAAAACATATATACATAATGACATACACATACATGATGCTCTTAATTTAATGCAAGTAATGATAATTAATATATATATAATATTCATTCAATTAGTGCATGAATACGATGCTTGAATGCAGAATTAAATTAAAATATATCAACTCACAAACTTGATGAAAAATTCAACTAGCTCGTCTCTCAAATTGTAACATCTGGCAGCTAGGAGGATGCCTGAAACGCCAGTACTAGACAATAAAGGAAATCTATTAGGATACAGACAATTACAACCTTAACCTTTAAAACTATACTTAATGACTTATAAAGATTCTGTCGAAATTTAGGCAGAACCTTCTCTATAACTAGGACATTTCCCCATTGAAACATAAGAAATAAACACTTCTAAAAATAACATTCACATCAATCAACCACAACTCAATGATCCAGCTTGAACCTCCAACTCAATAATTCCATAATAATCTTAAATCCTTTAATTCATTATAAATATCATATAATTAAAAAAAATTATCAATAATATTAATTTATTTCGAATCATTTTTATAAATCTCATAATAATTAACTCATTTCAATAAATTCATAAATTTCATAAATTAATATTTCACGTTACTTAATTATTTATAATAATATTCAATAAAATACTTTAATTAAATTCATAAGATTTCATAATATAAAATTTAATTCAATAATTTCATGGAAATTTATATTAATTTCATATTCATTAATTTAACTTTAAAAATATAAACATTACCTGAAATACAAATATCCAACATAAAACAACAAAAAATTAAACAATATAATCGAATTTGAGGGTTTCAGGTTTACCCACATGGAATCCGATCGATCGAGGGTCGTAAATTACATCGAGAAGTTGAAACGGAGCTATTGGAGACTGAGACCCACGCGCCACTGTGGATAGTGGAGCTGGAGGTCGGTGGTCATGCCAATCAATTCGTCTTGATGCCAGGAGCCAAAAAATGCATGTCACTTTCCCCCACTTGCTGCCAATCGTCGGGAATCGAGCCTTAAAGTTTCGATCTTTCATTTTTTGATCTCGATTTCCAGTGATCCTCAAGGGCTGAAATGGGTATCAACAGGAAGCTTTTTGTACAAGGATAAGAATGGAACCAATTTCATCGAAAAAGGTCGCCGAAATAGCCATCGGAAGATCAAGTCGCCGGAATTGCTTTAGCCGACGAGTGCGCTGTCGTCTGCCATTAAATCATACCGCCACTGCATCCCTGGTGGTCGCCGGACACCGAGCTACGTCGTGGTATGGGCTGTGTCGGCAGTGGCTGGCCGGAGGTGGTAGTTCTGCCACTCACCGCCTCTCTCTCTCTCTCTCATTTAATCAACTTAAATTTAAAATCAATATTTTCTATATTCTTAAAAAAATTCTTTAATAAATAGACTATAATAAATTCAAAACATAAATAATTAATTTCACAATTATTTCTATAAAATATTTTTATTTCATGAAATATCTATATATATAATTTAAAATTTCCAATAACTAATCTCATATAATATTTTCATTATCTTAAATACATAAAATATATAATTTAATATATAAATATATAAACATAAATAATTAAATAAATATATTTTCTTATAAAATATTATTTTTAAAATAATTAAAATTTGGGTTGTTACAGATAGTGTTCGACATGTTTCATTCACCAAGAGAATTGTGTTCATGTCTTGTGAGATTGTGTGTTTGCCCAGCGAATTTAGAAGTGCATCTGTCCCTAACCGGTGATCTTGGATGGTTTCTTTACTTCAGACTATATGATCAATGGTTGCTTTTGAATTTAAAAAATAACTTGAATTTATTAGCAGACCTCCCTTAGTGTTGTTGGGAAAAGTATTCCAATCGAATAATGACAAAATATATAAAAGACTTATAAGTAAGTAGGTGTTGAATTTAGCACAAGCCAATTGATTTGGTGCAAGTGGATTCTAACACTTGTCTACTTATAAGTTCACGTGTGTACGAGCCCATAGATTTTAATATGGTATTAGAGCTTCATGCCCAAATGGGATGGATCTTGGAACCCATGTTCAAGCCCCCATTGTTGGATTGATGATAATGCCAGTCCAGACCGAAGCTGAAGAAGAGACGTCAGCAGGTCCATTTGTGAGCAAGTGTCAATCGGCCTGTTGATGTTGGGCCATAGGCCAAGTTCGGTTGCACTTGAGGGGGTGTGTTGGAAAACATATCCCACATCGAATAATGACAAAATATATAAAAAAAAACTTATAAGTGAGTGGGTGTTGGACCTAGCACAAGCCAATTTGTTTTGTGCAAGTGGGTTCCAACACTTACCCACGTATAAGTCCACGTATGTATGTGCCCATAGACTTTAATATGGTATCAGAGCTTCATGCCCAAACGGATTAGATCCTGGAACCCATATTGAAGCCCCCATTATTGGACTGATGATGATGCCGTTCAGACCGAAGCTGAAAAATAGATGTCTACCGGTCCATTTGTGAGCAAATGTCAAATGGCCTATTGATGTTGGATCACGGGCCAAGTATGGTTGCACTTGAGGGGAGTGTGTTGGAAAAAGTATCCCATATTGAATAATGACAAAATATATAAAAGATTTATAAGTGAGTGGGTGTTGGACCTAGCACAAACCAATTGGTTTTGTGCAAGTGGGTTTCAACACTTGCCCATTTATAAGTTCACGTATGTACGGGCTCATGAACTTTAATAAGTGTTTGGTTTTTGCAGTTACTTGTTGGAAGCTTTGGCATTGGAGGAATAAGAAGTTGTTTGAAGATTTTTGCCTCAATAGTAACCCTTATTTGCTCATTACCTCTGTTGCTCGTGCTTTTCATATTGCTGGGACTATTGTTAATCCAAATACAAATGTTATGACCTCTAACTCTTTGCATCTCATTTGCTGGAAGCTCCTCCTGAGGGCTGGTGCAAAATTAATATAAATGATTAATTTGATAGTATTTTTAGGTTGGCTTCTACGGGTGGATTGTTGAGGTCTTACACTGGTTCTTGGCTTAGTGGTTTTGTTTCGAATTTAGGAGCATGTTCTATCACTATGGCTGAGCTTTGGGGGTTGTTTATTGGTCTCTCCTTGGCTTGGGATAAAGGCTTTAAGCAAGTGCTAGTTGAATGTGATAGTTTGGTGGTGGTTCAACTGGTTGTCTGTGATGAAGTGATGGTTAATTTTTTCACATCTTTAGTTAGATGTGTCAAGGAGCTAATGAATAGGAATTGGATAGTGATGTTCTCTCATATTTATAGAGAAGCCAATTTCAGCGTTGATTGGCTCGCACATTTTGGAAGTTTTGTTAACATGGGAACTCACTACTTGGAAGTTCCTCATTTAGGCATTAGTGGCCTACTCCTCCAAGATATATGTGGTGTAGCTTTTCCAAGGCTTTTTATGCCTTAGACTCTTAATGTACGATTGATATACCGTAATGGAATGTAATGTAATGTAATTAAATATATTTTTAGTATAAACATTACACTAAAAATACATTTGATTACATTACATTTTATTACAGCCTACCAAATATACCCTTAATTGTGTTGGGTCTTTCCTTTCTTACAAAAAAAAAAAAAAAAAAAAAAACTATTTTCAACTAATTTAAAATATATATATATATTTTCAACTGTGATTCAAACTAACAAGATTTGACATCAATCCAAAAATGGAAAATCTCAAATTTTAGTTATGAGTCTAAAATGAAAAAATATTGTGTGTATCGTCTAGTATTATACCGCTTGTTTACCCCAATTAATATTTATTATCTTTTATTACTTGTTTTTATTTTCTTGATAACGGTGTTGGTAAATTCTTGTAACATTTTAATTTTTTAATGAAAAAAAATAATAAAAAAAAAAAGGTAAAATTGAATGTCACGTCAGGTGGTATTGTAAGTTGTGACAAGTAATGAAGCTAGAAAATTTTTTTAAGGGTCAAATTTTTTATAATATAATTTATATTAAGGTGATATATATAATCAAGTCAACTTTTATATATTTAAAGAAAAAGTTCATATAAAATAAGGGACCAAATACAATATATAACAAATTTTTAATAATTTTATACTAAAAAAATTTTAGATTTTGAAGGTTAGGAGAGGGCCATGGCCTTAGAGTCGGCTCAAGATTTTGGAGGGTCTTAGATAAAATTATAAAATGAGGTTTTCAAAATGAAAAAAAAAATACAATATAAATAAATATGTTCAAATTAAACATTTTTTTTATAAGCAATTTTTAATTTTATTAACGTTAAAATGAAAGTTAAATCATACATAAATATTCCACGCTTTTATGCCATAAAAACACAAAATAAAATAAAAAATAATAGAAGAGTATAGTATGAATTGAGTAACAACTTCGAATAAGACAAAAAATCAAAAATATAATAGAAAAAATATAGTTAATTAGGAAAAACCAATAAAGTTAATTAGAATGTAGTTATTGTTAATGTTAGTTCATAAGTTACTACTATTTTTTATTTTAGATTTTAATTTTGTAAACTAATTTTTAGAATGTTTCTATTTTATAAAATTTTTATTAAGCTATATTTTTAAAATTTTAAGTTTTTCCCTACTTTAGTTTGGAAAAATACTTTATATATATATATATAGGGCTTTTATAATTGAGGGACTTAAGACGATTGTCTTGATCACCTTACCCACTAAATCGACCTTGCATAGTCCCTCCTTGTCCCCCTCTCTTTGTCATTGATTGTGACGTTGTACAAAGAGGTGATGCAAATTAGCACTACTCATCTAAAATTTATAGAGTTTTAGTAAAATTCTAATATTATATTAAAATTTATAAGCAATGTAACTTTATAAGTAGGTAAATATTAAAATTAATCTAGAACACCACTCATTTATAAATTTTTCTATTATTTTATATTTTTTCATCATGAGATTCATGGTGTTAAACATTAAAATAATATGTTTTGAGGAAAAGTTGAAGAAATAAATTAATTTTGTTGATAATGTTTTTTATTGTCTTGGATTTTATGCAACCACTGAGTTAAACTGGGCTTTACTTTTCATTTTATGAACCCTTCATGTGGGCATATAGTAGTGATTTCTTGGCCCCAAAGACTTCTAGTATAGTTGGGCTTAAAGCCCTTCATTATAATTAAAATAAATTAATAAACAAATGAGTTACTAGCTTAATGACATTTTACATCACATTTATGTTCCTTGCTCCATTGAAATAGGGGAAAACATTAGAGAGCATAATGATTCATAAAAATTATTTTGGCAAATTGGTAGCAATGCCAATCCATGATGAAATATCACTTTCATTAATATTTATGAGAATATTGACGTGCAATGCAATAAGGCTTTAATTTAACTATAAAATTAAAATTGAGGTGTTGAAATGTCGTAAATTTGATTTTTAGGATTTGTTTCCTACGCTTGTTAAAGTTGATTTTATTTATAATATTTAACCTGATTGATGCATTTGAAATTCTTAATACGAAGTATTAAATTTGTAGTAGATTAAATTGATATTATAGCTAGGGATCGATTTAGATATTTTTATCATAGGACAATGCATAAATTTTAAATAATTTAATTTTTTATTTAGTAGCGGTGCACACACGCACATACACATATAATGTATTGTGTTAAAAAAATTAGGCCTATTAAGTAAATCTACCCTAAACTTTATGTTTTTTTGCAATTGTATCATATTTTTAGAAAATAGATAATTTACCTCAATTAGAAAAAGTAATTGCGGTTATACTCCAAAAATCAAAATTGGAAAAAAAAAAATAAAGGTTTATTGAACAAATCTACCTTAAACTTTATGTTTTTTTTTGCAATTATATCCCATTTTCAGAAAACAGATAATTTTGTCTCAATTATACCATTTTGAATGAGCCCTAATTTATTAGGAACATTTTATTATATATTAGTCAAAATCTAATTAAAATTTTAAATTAATCTGATTTGTTCTTAATTTAAAATACACTACTCTTTTAATTTTATGAAAAAACTTATTGAACTTGAATAAATTGAATAGTATAGACGTCTTTTACCTTATTTCAAAATTGAATCACAAGTGGAGATAGAAATATCAATATACATATTATATATATATACTTCTAACTTCCTACACAACCAAACAAATCAAATAATATCAATAGATTAATTATTGAATTATATTTGTAATAATAATAAATACTTTTATTTAATGATAAGAATGAATATGTCTGAAGTAAGTGTGAAAAGTTTAAATTTCATTAAACTTTTGTTGATAAATTTCACTGTGAACATGTGATCGTTCTATTGTTGATAAATGCATTTTTATTTAATATTGCAAAACTTTAAGGAAATAGATGATTTTAGAAAATAAAGAAAGAAAAAATGAAAAAAAAATACTTTTTTATTTAGATAAGAATATATATATTTTTTTCAATTTTGAATTTTGAGTATAATTGTAATGAACTTTTAAATTGAGATAAAATCGTTTTATATATATATATATATATATATATATATATATATATATATAAAGAGAGAGAGAGAGAGAGAGAGAGAGAGGGTATAATTGCAACAAAAAAAAAAAAAAAAGTTTGGAGTAAATTTGTTCAATAGATTTTTTTTTTTTCCCAATTTTAACTTTTGGTGTACAATTGCAATAATTTTTTTAAATTGAGGTAAAATTATTTATTTTCTAAAAAGGAGATATAATTATAAAAAGATATAAAATTTGAGATAGATTTGTTCAATAGTAAAAATAAAAAAAAAAAAAATCTAAGGCAATATAATACTATACACACACATATTGTAAAACTAAAATATCGTTACTTCATGATTTTTTTTTTTTTTTTTTTTTTTTTTTGCCCAAAGAAGAGTATAGTTGTTAATATATATGAGGCCTAAAGCCCAGAAAGATACAATAGAAAAAAATTACTAGGAAAACCCACATCAAGGGAATACAACATATGGAATTAATGTCCATATACAATTTGCCCATCAAAGGGTTTTTAAAACTGGGCTGCAAGCCCACTAAAATAACAGCCCAAAGGCCATTGAAAAGATCAGAATACCCTTGAACATCATCAACTCTACCAGAGTCCAAAACCCACCCAACCATCCCAAGGACAACCTGCCTGATAGAGCAAGCCGCCGGAAATCGGAAAGGAAAAAGGACTACTGATAATCGAAGACTGATTGATGATGGAGCTCCCTGCCTTCCCTTGTACTTTCGGATCTTTAAGCCTGCTAACCGCCATGGTGCTGGATCAAGCACACAGATCCGGCCGATCGACCTCCAACAGATCCCTGGCCGGAAAGCCATAGCTTCAAGAACGAATGAGAGCTCAGTGACCAAAAAAACAACCAAAAGAAAGCACAGAACTACCTCTTCCTCGCCAACCAACTCTTCCCTCTCGCTCCTGCTCACTTCCTTCCTTAGACACCAAAATAAAGAAAGAATGATTGAGAGCCGGACTTGGATGTAGATGAAATCAGCATCGCCGCCGCCGATAAGCAAAAAAACCAACACAACAGCAAGATCCCAGAGATGGGAAGCTCAAATAGCCCACAAAAACCAAAGAAGATGGCCTTATTGGAAGCTAGAAAGACAAAGATCACACAAGAATCAAAGAAAAAGAAATTCCTCGCCGGTGGCCGAAGCCGCCGAGGGGGAACCTTAGGAATGGACCAATATAATGAACCCCAGAGAGAATGAAGAGATGACTTGAAAAGTTTTATCCAAGTTATACTTCATGAATTTGTGCAGTTGTTTGTTGCTGATTCTGCCTTCACTCAACAACTTACGCTTTACCTAAAATTTTGTATAATCTTAGTATTTACTCACTTAATAGCTTTCGGCACTATTTAGAATAAGTCAGTCCAAAAATTCAATTCAATTAATGAAAAAAATTTATGTATTTGTAATAAATTTTAAAGTGATAAAATTTATTTAAATTTTATTATTTGTAATAATTGAAAAGTAAAAAATATATTTATTTTTTTATTTTATTCTTATATAGAAGAAGCCATATTTAATTTAAACAATAATATTTTAAATTTTTAATAGTAAATTTCATAAAATGAATTAAATGTTAACAAATTCTACACTAAATCGATTAAAGTGGGTTAAACACTTTTAACACAAACATCTTATTAGGAAGTTGAAAGAAAGAAAATTCACACAACAATGAAATTCTTCTAAGGTTGGATTGAATTCTATTAGAGCTTTGATATTTGAGTTTAAGAATTTAGGTTTAAACCCCATTGTGGTAGTGAGAAATTTTATGCAAAAATGAATTAATTCCCCATCATTATATAGTAGTATTTCTCATGGAAAAAGAAAATGAAAAAAAAAGGAAAACAAAAAAGTTGATAGAATGCACATAAGTACATGATTCTATGCTGTCATTTCATTCTATATTTGTTTTTTTTTTTTTTTTTTTTTAAAAAAATAGTTTGATAGAGAATTTTTTTGTTGGTAAAATAGGGTTTCATGTGTAATCCAAAAAAAACTCATTATTTGAATTGGACCATATGGCTGCTAACAACAATCAATTGACTCCACAACCCTTCGTTGTACTGAAAGGGACCCACTAATCAATTCATTGAACTTTGAAAATATAATCATATCTATTATATACTGTATATGTATAGATATACACTTCTCCAACATACGGTCCAAATACTTTGCATAATGGAGCGGCAGAAATTAAAAAAAAAAAAAAAAAAAAAAAAAAAAAGCATTCTTCCTTCTTCCTTTTTCTGCTCTTGAGTGATAAGGACTATAAATAAAGCATTGGTAAAAGAGACGAGATTACAAAAGGACAATCACCACACCACCACCTCCTTTACTCATTTTGTGTCTGTATTTGACAAAAAAAAATAATAATAATAAAGGTTTTCTCACCTGCCAAGCAACAACCTCTTAATTATATTATATTAATGAATGATTACTAGGTAGCTTACATTTCATTTCTGCTTCTAATTTACTTCACTAATTAACAATTATGACATGTAAATCTTATATAAATGTACGAAGTAAGAATGATGAGGGGAAACTAATACACTGATTAATTCTTTTTTTTCTTTTTTACTTATATGATATGCAAAAATAAACAAAGAATCTATAAACTGGATTAAGACTTGAAAGTAGAGACCTCCAATTGTGCAAGAAATTACTGCTGCTCAACTTGTATAAGCATACACTAGGCTAGATTTGAACCATATACCTTACCATATAATTTTAACCAATTGAGAGAAAATATAGAGTTCTGTTATCTAAAAATGGCTAAAAGATTTATGCTCTTCATGCTCTTAAAGAAGCATGCAGAAAGCAGAAGAAGAAACACTACATTCCTTTTGGCCATAATTTGGAAGAGCTATTTTGAGTTTCCAGAATCAACGCAGTTTCACCCAAGAAAATCATGGAATATTTTTCCAGACATCTTTAGAACAAACACCAAGATATGATGTTCAAGCTAAAATGAATAATTAATCACTAAACGGCCTTAGAAAATGATATCTCATGCAAAATGGCTTCTACACTTCAAGTCTCCAGTAACTATTGTTGAATCTTGTTCTTAATAAAAGTAAGGCAGTATTCTCCATGGAACAAGTCTACGGTATTCCGCCCAAACTTCTTTATATTTCTCTGCACAGCGAGCCTCATCTCTCCTTTCTCTCCATATTAGCAGAATAAGGAGATAAATCGGATAAAAGTATGGAACAGGGGAACTGCAAAAGAAGTAAATTCTCAAAAAGGAACTTGTCTACCATCAAATGGTACGGATATAAATTATAAAGAACTTGGAAAATTACCTTATTCCACAAGGCAGACTAAAGGACAGCGCCAACAACAGGTCTCCAAGATAATTACAATGTCTTGCAATGCCCCTTCAACCAGTCAATACAATGTAAAGAACATGCATGAGATGAAGCATCATGGATGTTTTTCATACCATAATCGATGAGATGACTTATCAGATTACACTCAGTACAATTTAGGCATTCAACCTAAATGAGATTTTTTTTTCTTTTTTGCACCAAAGGGAGTGGGGTGGAAAATAGTTGGTTATATAGGCCAGTACCAGGTGATACAAGATGCGATGACATGCCTCTATGCAATTTCACATGTAAAGATACTTTTTTCTCCCTTTACAGGAGAACTGTGTATTAAAGTTGATTGATTTCCTCAAGCCTGGTGTAATGAAGGATATACCCCTCATTCTGAGAAGGCGAAAATATCTTATTGGCCCTGAGCCACGTACTTTTATTCAAAATGGAAACCAATAAGCCACTCCCTTGAGACAGCAGAATGCTTTATGAAAGAAAATGTCACCAGGGAGAGTGTAATAGATGGTAGCTATAAACAGTTTGGGGACATGTTTGACAAGCTGGCATAATAAAGTTGTCTAGCGACTAGTGAGCTACATAAAAAAAAGTCATGTGCATTTTGGAGCCCAACCAAATCATACTAGGTTGGCTTCTTCAGTTCATATTCCGAAACACTGGAGAAGAACCAGTCTTCAATTATTTAGTAGGAAAACTTCTTCAACTTTGCAAATGGACTCGTATTGTTTCCCTTTCCAGATTCAGTTTAGGAATGGTTCATTTTATCATTCAGATAAAGTTTTATTTAATTTTCTAATAATTTTATACAAATCCAGTAGTAACATAACAGTTTGATAATGAGGACAGACAAAAAATATATGTATATGAAACTGTACGATCTGTAGGATTCTTACCAATAACCAGAGGCAAGCAACTTTCCCCCAATAACCCTTGGTGGCTTACCCCATATGAGTGCTTTGGGATTCTTTTTGAAAACATGCTTTTGCTTGTTAGCTCCTCTAAAGACCAGATACCTGCCCAGATTCATAGATTATAAGTGCAACTGTACCTGATAACTTAGAAACAAGTGAAGTTGAATCTTCTAGGAGAGCTACTAGTTGTCAGAATGTTACCCAATAAGAAAAACAAAGCAATTTGCTATAACAGCAGCTGTTGTTAGCTCCACCTTCTTATTCAAAAGCCACCAACCCTGTAAACAAAAATTGATAGTGACCAACATACGAACTAATTCATAATAAAAACCCGGAGAATGCATATGCTACTAGATACAGATAAATTCTTCCACATCATCTAAGGGTCAAGTTCATGGCTACATGCCTGGATGCTAAAAGTGAAAGGAATCCAAACAAGATCACCAAATACTAGCATGAAGCCCAATCTCTCTGCAATAATGTCCCATCTATTAAGAAAATGGATCAGATAAGTGAATTAAATTATATATGAGAGAGCAAAAGAATATCTTTATAACAATTTAGAATATAGACAAGGAAAGAGGAAGTGGAAAGCATAACCAAACGAATTAATGAATATAAAAGCAGGATAATAGCCATGGAAAAACAAATATGATAACCATAAAAATATAAAAAAAAACAATATTATCAATATCAGTATTTAACCAAAATCAAGTTCTCGATATTAGGGCACAAAATGGCTTAGATCCGAACCAAAAAAAATAAGATACTATATTATCATTCAAAACTTATGGCACTAACGTAATGAACTGAGCTGGAGATTACCCATTCATTCATGGCTGAGGTTAATCTCCAGTTCAATCATCGGATTGAATCCAGCTTGGTTGTCTTCAGACTCAGAACTCTTCAGAAAAAAGAAATTATGGCACTTCTACATGGTGATATTACATGCAGACCAAGCAGCATTTTGGACTTGATAAGAATCCCCCATTGCAACATATTCCCTCTAAAAGTCTTGCCAATTTCATCACAAACGTTCCTAACATTTAGCTCTTACTTCGAAAACTCCTACATTTTGATCCAGCCTCAGTTTAAAAGATGTAAAATCCAACAAATTGAAGGGAGGAGCTAGGGCTCAGATATCCAGGACAAACATGAGTGTGGCTTATTAGAATTGACTTAGCATTGCTTCAAACCCATCCAACCCCCATAGCATTCATTAAAGAAATACTTTTTGTTCTTAGATATTATATTCAAACCAAAATATTCATTATAACAGAAGCAACAATAGTAGGTTGATATATCTATGTTTATAACAAGGATGGGCTCTAAAATTTAGGCTGACTTAAATTTGGCCATATCCACAAAAAATTAGAGTGAAAGGCTTTTGCTTAGACCTGATCAGGGAAAGCTTCAGTAACATATCTAAACTTCAGATAAACTGACAGCAAACCTCAGTGCAGTTTGGCATGCAGAGCCTCTAACAGGTTTTTTGAAATATATTATCTGCCGTTCTCCTTACAGTACTTCAACTTGCAGTCCATGCTATTCTATTTTTACTTTTGCTTTTCAGATTTTAAATATACTAATTCCCAGTAGCATAGCAAACAAGCCAATAATAGCTTTGGTCTTCAGTTTGGATTTTGTCCTTGAATTGGAAGACTTACACTTTACTGCAAGCTTACTATAATCCATTAAATAGAGGATTAATTCCTTCTTTTTTTCCTTCTTTTGATAAGCAACTAGCGAGACACCATATTAAAGTAAGAGGCCAGAAAAAAAAAAGCATTTGAAAATACTTTCCACAAAAGAGGTGCAAGTCAAGCACTTACGTGGAGGTCATGTATTCCTCATAAAAGAAGTAATCCAGGATGTACAACTGAAACAAGGATGCAGACAAAAATGACATTCAGCAATTCATTCTGACATGGAATTAGATGGGAAATAAAATAGCATTCCAAGCATCACCAGATTACCACACAGAATAGTTGGTAAAGGATCATTGAATAGCTCAAGGTTGCATCTTGAATACTTTTTGCTAGAACTGATAGGTTGATAAATAGCCATCCCATCATTCCAGCTCTAACAAAAAAGAATCTACAAAAGAGAACTTCATGGCAGTTAGTTTACAACAATTCTGTTACCTCTTTATTTCATTTAGCTAAAAATGTTATAAGAGAAACAATGATGTTTCACATATATTAAAATGTCCTGTTAATGTTGTTAAAAGATAGAAACTATAGACCAAAATAGGAATTCTAAAATGTTCATGCTACAAGTCCATGGAATGAAACTCCACTGTGAAGAAACGCACCTGTTAAATATAGACAGTAGAACAGTAACAGAAAAAAGATAATGCAAAGATTGAAACCAGATGATTACTCTAGATATATCAGTAACAGCCATCACATTATGTATAGATTATGATGCTCATAGATTGGCCAAAGTAGAAACATATCCAAACAATTAAAAAATAGGACTACATACTTGAGGTCAATGCCCAAAAACTGAGGATTGAGTTGTATTCCAAACCACCTGATGAAACATAAAAAGGGTGATGATTTGAAGATTAATGGTACAAGAAAGCACTCTGCAAGTGATGTAACAGGTGCAGAGGTGAGGAACCTTTCAATTTTACAAGAAAAATATTGAAAATTTAGTAAAAAAATCAAGTAAATAAAATAGGTATTGCAGGAGATGCCACAATGAAGACAAAATTAAATGATAAACTCTTTGCTGAGCAAGACAGCAAAAATGGTGTGATATAATAGTTAAATTGTGCCAACATAAACAAATAGTTAGGCATAACAATAAATGGTAAAAATCAATCAAGTCCATTAATCTCAAGTTATGGGTGTATTTGCTTAAAATGGATGAAAGTTGCATTTGATGGTTGTAAATTAAATTAAAATCCCCTTTAGGAGCTTATGTTTGATCCTGCATTGTATGACAAGATCATGCAGATACAAGATTATCTAATCATGCAGGAAATATTATAGGAAAAGATAGATAGTAATTTAAGGGCTATATTGCCCCAACAAAATTTTGTTATTCTCCATTCAAGTTTTCAAATATGTGCTGGAAACTGATTAAAAATATGCTTCTGCTTTGAACTGTAGGGAAGAAACCAACATATTAAGAAAGTCAAGCAGGAACATATTCATTTAATAATTTGCATAAATCCTACTACTCAAATGGGCATCAGTTGAAACAAGTTATTTTGCTAGAAGTACCAGTCATGTATTAGGTTTCCAGTGACATGAGGCTTAAGAGAAGAACCCCGGTTTTGTGAATTGCAACCAGCAGCATAGAGTAGCAATGTCACCTAGATGTAGAAAATAAAATGAAAAATCAAAAGAACTAAGTAGAAAGGAACAAAAACTACAAAAGAAAAAGGAACAGGAAGCAAATGTAGTTCAGTCAATAGACATTGGCATGGGTGATGCTGCTTTATCTAAACCTAATATGCAGAACAATAATAACTCCAAATTCGAATACAAGATGTTTACTTCTAGTTTGATGTCTAGAAATCATTTTGCAGCAGACTAAAAGATGAAAGGCCAAAGAGTATTAAAATCAGCATTAGAGAACAAGTATTGCATAACAAAAGCATTCCATATGGACAGAGACTGTTTCAACTTGATGATTGAGTAATCAACGTACAGTTAATGCTATTTGATATCAAACACGACTATACTCGCATTGAGAATTCAAAGTAGTTTAGAAATGTATAGACCAGATTCAATAGCTCTTAATTATGTTAAAAATTTTGAAATTCAAAGTCCTGATGGATGTGGGTGGGAAATACTTCATGTGCAAAAACAAAAAGAAAGGCTCATACTAAAGAAGATAGTTCACCGATAAAAATGATCGAGTTCAAAGGGCTGCAGTTGGAAATGAAATATAAATGGAGATAAGGCAAAAGCTCCAAAGCAACAGGAAAATTAACTGGAACTTACAAGAACACTGAATACAAAAGTTGCTGATAGTAGCTCAAATCCTCTATCTGATATCACCTGCAAACATTGTTTAAATGGTAATACTAAGTGTCTTGCACTGAAGTACATAATAACCAGACATGCATACAAGTAGTCATACACTTGGCTTATTTCACTTTAATCACAGTAAATGAGAAATTTTATTAGACATTCATACAAGAAAAAAGAAGGAAAAGAAAAACACCAGAAAACAGCCTACAACAGGAGTCATAATAGTACATGCCCAAGAACAAGTGGAGTGATATTACATCAATGCTAATCCAAATAACAAGCAAGCAAGCAATGTACCCCTTCAACTAATAGCAAAATAAGTTAATATCTATAACATAGCCGCATTGTGCTAATGCTGAATTGTTGGATGCACCTCAACCCAAATGTGTGAGGTGCTACCTGAAATATCTCAATTCACATTCTGGGTTTGTAACATCATCTATTAAGCAATCATTTAAGAGTCATCTGACATAATATTATGTGCATTATGAAGTTCACAAAAATGCCTTCCATATTGAAAATTAACAAAAGAGTTAAAAAGAAAAAGCACATGTAAATTGGCGAATACATACAGTGGGTGATACAAGATCCATCTTGGCACCAATCCCAAGAAGAGCAACGAGCAACAGCAATGATAACAACCCTATTGTAGTAAAAGAAACACTATAAAGCCTATATAAGCAATAAGCCTTCCAAAGCAAAATTGAATCCAAGACAAAATCTACGTTAGATGAAAAAAAACAGACCATTGCAACGATAATAGAGACGAGAACCATCCTGCAGGGTAACGCCAGGAACAACTTTACCAGGCAGTATAGATCCAGCAATAGACAAATAAGCAAAGAATACTACTAATACAACAACCTGTAGATGTGAATGAAGAAGACAAATCAATAAAAACCCATTGAAACTGAAATTGGAAGAAATTGAAAACAGTTACTTGGCAGATTACTTACTGAATTCCATGAGGGGATGAGGGCTTGTAGAAGAAAACCCATATCCATTTTTATCAGTAAGTGAGGATTTTGGTGGTAGAAACTATAAACACAAAGACAGGGTTCGACTCTGCTTTTACTCTGCTTTTCTACTCAAAAATATTTAGCAGCAACCAGCAAAGACTATGTGGCTGCTCTTCTTGGAGGGTATCGCTCCATTTTCAATTTTAAAAAAATAAAAATAAAAATAAAAAATGGAGCACATGTTGGCCACTGGTAGCTGGCGCCGGACCTGCCCGTCCGGTGGAGGAACAAGGCCGCCACTGAACCTTAGTGGGTTGTGGCTCAGTGCCTCAATGGTTTGGTTCACTGACGGTAAACGTGAAGGCCCAGGATCAACAAAACAAACAGAAAAAATGGAAAATCAAATTAAATAAAATTTGATTTAGTAACACCTTTTATTTTTATAAAATAAAAATCATATGATTAATCAAATTAAATAGTCAAAAAGTTTATGTACATATATGTATAAATAAAATAATAATAATAATAATATAGGAGTAATATAGTTGTTGTCTCGGATTTTGCGCGAATACAATACGAATGACGCTTAAAATATTGAAATTGATTGGAATGTTTGACAAGTTTTTGTTTAAACAATAATATAAACATAGAAACATGATACATATCTTCACGAAATTATAGTGATTTTGTTTGAAAAGTTAAAATTATATGAATTTTCCTTTTTTTTTTTTTTTGACAATTTTTTTGATATCTTAAAATTATATGATTTTTTTAAATTATTGTTAAATGCACTAACTATATTTATCCTAATTATTTCAATTAACCAATTATATTAGTTTTCAATCAATTGATCAATGAATTTTAAAATAAATGCATTACTTTTATTAAAAATAAAATTTAAAAAAAAAATTAGTCTATTAGAATAAGGAAAAAAAAATGTTAGTGATTCCTTTCATCATTATTGAGAAGGAATAAAATTAGTTAAGTTTTAATTGAATTTAAAAAAGGATAAGCGTATCTAAGAGACGATTCATTCATGGACATGGAGTATGAATGAAGTTGACAAATCAACCACTCAAAACTCATGGCTCATATGACGAGGCACTGGCTCACTCTCGAAACTCATCTTCATCCTCAAAGCATTCGTCCTCGTCATCGAAGCTCATCCTCAAAAGATTGCATAGTCATCTTCTGTAGTTCTCAACTTCTATCCTCGAAAGAAGTTTAAAGCAAGGGCTTAAACACTAACTAGTTCGTCTACTCTCATATCAAGTTAAGATTCTACCTCTCATATAAGCTCATTGACTTAACTTGTGTAAAGGTCATTGAGTAGACTGATGTAAGAGTCATCACCTATCGATACGTCAAACAAGACACATTAGGGTTAAGCACACTTAATGCGGTGCATATGAGGCAGCCTCTTTGCAACGGCAGCTAAATACATGTATGGTGCTAGAAAAGTCGACATTGGAGAGATTGTTTGTCCCATCAAGTCAGGTTGTTCGATCCTCGCTTTGAGATGCGGCCACATGCACATCTACCTTAATCTAACGGTGGAACCAAATGGGTATAAAGAAAGAGATAGATCACTATTGAAAGGTAGCTCAACTCTACAACTTTTCATTTCCTTTCTATCATTAAAAGCTCTCTTTAAAGCTAGGAAGGAACTCAATCTTCTTCCTCAAGGATTTCAATCTTCACAGCTTCTAACTTAAGAATCAGAGGGTCCTTGCCAAATTAAGGCTTGGCCCTTTAATGTTGTTTGTTCATCTTGTAGGCCCAAATCCATTCCAGGAAGAGTCCAATCCAACATCTTGATCGAGCTCCGATCAAATTGGTGTTGTTTGTAGGGATCATTTCATAACTCTTTCTTGGATCACTATTTTTCTTCTTTTCTTTGAGGTTTGCAACACTTGCAATCCTTTATTTGCTAAAACAACCACTTATTGTTTCCATAAGTTGCAAGAAATACATTTCTTAGCTTGCAAGACCGATTTCTCCATTTCGTTAAACAAACACAATCCCAACAAACCTTGTATTCCTTCCTCTGCAACAAAATGACTCATACTCATAAAGAAGAACCTTCAGCCTCACGCTAGATCCTTGTTGGGGAGGCTATTCCTCCTAAGATTCATACACCTATACCCTAAAATGCCCAAAACTCCTAAAACATTGCCCCTCTCATTGCTTCAGTCTTTGACCTAAATGTTTCCGTGCAACTCATGAGTATTGTAGCTACTCATATCAACTTAGCCATGTAAGTCATTTGTTGCTAAAAATCTGCAAGTGCACAGGTCGTGAACAAGTAATATAGTGATTAAGTAGAATGTCGATCTCACGGGGAATGAGTTGTCAATTACCAAAATTATGAATTACTTTATTATTTAGAAAACTGATTATTTGAGATAAAGAAGAAAATAAAAATAAATATTAAAAGATAAATTTAATATATGAAAAAAGACATAGGATTTAGATTTCATCAATTGATTACCTATAACTTTTCTATATTCTCTAAATTAGTTTAATTTCATTGGAATTAATTATTATATTTCCCTAAATTATATGATGTTCTCTCTCAAGACACAATATAAGTATTTATGTTAATCTTATGTCTACTCTCGTGATCACAAACAATTAACACAAACCCATTAAATTTTATAGAATTCCTTTAAATAATCACAAATGAGTGTTCTTATCTCTAAGTAACATATTCCCTATGTCTAATATCTCAATGAACTAATATTATACTTCCACTCTCGCTACTTCACATAATATCTTTAAACATGCAAATAGTGATCAATTATTCACAAGCATTAAATTTTAAGATAAAAGATAAATTCCAATAATCAAAACCAAATCAATCAAATAAAGATAGTTATAGGAAAATCAAGAAGAGATTACATCTAAATTTTAGATAAGAAATTTAGCTACTCATAATTAAAAAGAAAGAAAAAATTAAATTAACAATTAATCTAATATAAAACATAATAACAACTTATTATTAAATTGAAGAATAAAAGTTTAGAAAGAACTCTTTTTGGGATACAATTTTTAGCATACACGAGCTCTAAAACTTCTATTCTTGAACAAAATGAAAATAAAAAGAAATGAAACTAAAAAAATATAAATATATCTAATTGATTGAATGATTGAATGATGCTTAAATGGTTTTGAAGGAGTGGTGGTAATGCCTACTTATAGAAAATTTTCATCTTCTTTTTCCATCATCTTGCATCATTGTCTGCATCATTATTATTATGACATCATTGCTTGCATCATTAATATCATGACATCATTGCCTGAATCATTAATATCATGACATCATCGCCTGCATCATTAATGTCATTTTGATCTGTAAAATAAAATAAAATACTAAAAATATTTTATAATTTAATTATAAATTGTTAGAATTATTTATTTCTCAAAACAAGTAATAATATTTTTAAATTCTTAAGAACTGAACTAAAATTTGAGTTTAAATAGGTAAAATAATTTTAAGAAAATAGAGTTATCACACTCCCAAACTTAAGATTTTGCTTGTCCTCGAGCAAAACTAAAAGAAAATATAAAACTTAAACTAGTCCACTTTTGTAAGAAATCACGATTGCATTTAGCATAAGCAACAAGCCTTTAAACCCCTAGGTGATCCCATAGAGGACAAGTTGTAGTCTCGTGAGGGCTTCCAGTGGTGATACCCACAAACACTTGTAAAAATCTAAACTTTCAGCTATTTATCTCATAGAACAATAAGTGATCACAGTTTTGAAATCAAACAAGCATTAAATCAAATCCATATTTATTCAAAAGCTAATTCATCATACAACAATCATACTCAAGTGTGTGTGTGAAATGACCAATATCAACGGGAAATATGATGTGCCTGTTTCAAACAAGTAAAATTCTCATAATCCTTACAATAACAACCATCCGTCTTCTAATAAGAAATTACGCATCATAAGCCCCCCTTTGGTACGAATCTCAACTACGCTGAAGGCACCACCTGAGATCAAAAGGTCTTTAATATCTGTTGTAATGGGGTAGAGGGGATAGTAACGTGGCTAAAGAATAAAAGGAATAGGATATCACAAAGGTTCTAAATACTTCATAGAGTTAGAGACATCATAATATTTTGCAAGAAACACTTCTTAAAACCTATAGAAGCATAGGAAACATAGGCTAATTATCATTGTGTTGGGCCTTTACTTCAATCTAAACAACTTTGCAAGATCGTCGGACTTAAGAGATCTTCTTTTATCATACTTTACATCGAATACATACATACATATATATATATATATATATTTTTCACATTTGCCGCTCATTCCTATCCCAAATATTTAAGAAATGTCTTTTGCTCATGAAATATACCTCTTTAGCTCAAATTCATTTTTAAAACAAGAGTGAGGATATAAACATATTTGAGCTCAATGAGTGATGTGGTTCTCAAAGAAAATAACTAATCAATGTAGGCTCAAATTGGCTCACCAGGGGATGTTATCTTGGAACATCAATTGGAGAACTAGCTGATTTGGCTTTGTGGTAAAAATCCTAGTGCCTTAATCATTTCACAAGTGATACCTGATCAGTCGTTCGCCTCTAAAGACCTCAAGAGGAGTTCTAATATTTAATTTCTTCATGTCGAAATCAAAATGATCATTACAGTGAGGGTATAAAAACACACTTGTTCTAGCATGCTTGTCTCTATACCAAATAACATGGTTATTGTGCAAAAAAAAAATATTGAGTATAATCATCATAGATATGTATTAACCAAAGAATAACATCAAGATTCAAAATAATACTCATCATTAATCAAAACCATGACATTAAAGCTCAATTTTCATCACAGTGGCTGAAAATATTCCTAAAAACTTAAAGCTAAACTAAAAATTTCAATTTTTTTTTTAAAATCACATAAATTAAAGATGCGTATCAAAAGTATAAAAACAACTCTTTACTCAGCAATCTTTTTTTTTTTTTTTGAAAATAGAAAAGAAAATCATAGAAATTAAAGATGCGTATCAAGAGTACAAAAGTAACTCTTTACTCAGCCATCTTACATTTAATGATTCGGACCTTAAACATTGAGACAACAAAACTTTTTTTTTTTTTT
>CATKHJ010280994.1:0-11341 GCA_949750685.1 Vernicia montana | reverse complement strand
TTTAATTAATAATTCAACACTTATATATATATATATATATATATATATATATATATATATATATATATATATATATATATATATATAAAAGATATTGTATAACTATATAAATTTGTATCAGGTTTTAAATCAAATTATATCATTAAAATTAAAAAAATAAATTGAGTTACATAATATTTGACTGAGTCAATCGTCAAAAAACACGCTCCATTTGATGATAAATTGCGACTGTTCGACTCTTTATCTTTTTACAAGTCCAATATGAATCATTAAATTGCCAATTATACTTTAAAAATCTGTATAACTTCTTGTAAAATATGAGGACAAAACAATCAGAATTATTAACGAAAGCTCTTTTAAAAATAAGAATAAAAAAAATTTCTTTTGTCTTAGTTTAATTATTAGCAAAGAAAGTTTCTCAGATATTGAATTGCATTTTCCTTTTTCTGCAAACCCTAATTCACTAACAATAATTATCAATGGCATCCTCTCCCTCTTCTCTTACTCATTTTTTACCTGCGTCTTTGGGCATGTCATTTATCAATTCTAATGCTTTATAATTTATAGGTTATATATAATTATAGCACATAATTAATTAATATCTGTGAAGTTACATGGGAATAATATATATAGTCAAAATCCATTTAGTGCTCTTTAATTGTAAACTAAATGCTGCTGTTGATAGTTGGTTATTTCTTATATATTGAAGTTAATGGAGAGATGATTCTATTATATATAGAGGATGACATCAATTAACCTTATATTTCAAGAACAACATACATAGAATAGAATACAAGACAAAATCCAAGAAGAGGCAGAAAACAAAGGTCTAATATCAATTATTCTTGAACTCATAAAGAAAAAGCAAAAGATAAAATGGAGGCCAAGCTTCTATTTTGTGAAATTGTATACCTAAAACAAATTAGTTGCTACGAACTCTTTTTTTTAATGTCACAGTTCTAAAGACGAGTCCTATTCACTATTAATCCAACTTAACTTAGCGGCGAAAGGGTTCACAACAATATTAGGAGGGTAAAAATCTATGCAGTCTTCCCAAATATTGGCATCCTCCAAGTTTGTCATAACCTCCCAAACACAATTATTGCACTTAAAACCTGATCCAAGACTAATCATTAGTATCTTATCTCCTTTCTTAAGCCTTTTCTTGGCCTGCATATACCCTAAAACGTACCATATGCCAGCAGTTGAAGTGTTTCCGTATCTGTGGAGTGCCATTCTTGTTGGCTCAAGATCGTAACTGTTCAGTCCAAAACTATGACCAATGTTATCTATAATCACCCTGCCTCCTGGATGTATACAGAAATGATTAATCCCAGTTTTTAGATTAATACCCACTTCAGATTTTGGTTTTTTTATCAATTTATTCTTAAAATAATAAGAAAGTATTTCCCAAATTGGCAATACCTTAGGCAATAACACTTTCAGGTTCATTGCTAAAGCTTCTGCTGCAACTTTTGTTAGATTTCTTGAGAGATTAACACCTTTATAACCAAGCTCATCTTCTAATTCTAAGCAGCAATTATAAGCTTCATTGCTCGATCCAAGATGGGTACGAACAAGATTATTCAATTTCAAGATTGTTCTGTTTTTCAAATCTTGATTATTTGTTAAGAGCATTGAACAGCCACCAGAGCGAAACAGAATGTTGGAAAGCATCATGGATCTCTGTTTTCCACAATACCATCTTTGGCCCACACACTCTGTACTCACAACAATAGCCAATAAAGGTTTTTGGCATGATTTAAACAATTGTTGGACCAAATCGACTCCCACTAAGCTTCCACTGCAACCCATTCCAGAAAGATTGAAAGATCTAATGTTGTCTTTCATCTTGTAATGATATATAATCCGAGATGTTAGAGATGGAGCAGGTGTGAATAAAGAAACAGTAGTGACAATTATGTCAATTTCTGATGGAGAAATTCTTGTTCTTGCAAAGAGCTTGTCAAGTGTATTGAACATTACATCATCTAGCTCTGAAAATCCATCCACAAGAGAAGGGGAATCTTCTCTACCTTCTTGGATGTTTTTTGGGCAATAACTCTCTTCTCCAATTCCAGCACTAACCATTGTACGTAAAAGGAATCTGTGATCTTCAAGATTCAAATTCTTGTTTCGCAATACTATTTTAGCAGAGGATTCTGCATCGAGTTTCCTATCTTCTGTAGCCATGAAACACTCATAAGCAAGCATATAGCAACTGTGATTTCTGTTCTTGATTGCCAGCTTATAGATGAAGAAGCTGGTACAGAGGATACATAGAAGGTAGATTGTGAAGAAAAATTCCATGGCAGAAACAGAGCAAAAACAGAGGAGTTTGTAAAATCTATATAAACAGAACAAAAACAGAGAGTCTGTAAAATCTATGAAGGACAAAGAATATAACTTTGAACAGATGGAAAAGAATAATGCATTCCAAACCATTATATAATACTCCAAACTCCCATAGAAGACGAAAGTAAACATATTTGAAAATGAAAGTAGGTGGAAGTTAAATCGATCAATAATGTCTCTATCTTCCTCAACGACTTTGTTACGTATATATGTATAAATATATGGTTGTATCTGGTAAAAGGCATTAATTAAGAAAAATGAATAGATTTGTGGGGAAAAAAGAAAGTTGTATTGAACTTGAAGAAGAAGAGAGATAGATTCCCCATTCTCAAAGTAATGAATAATGGAAGAATTTTCGCTCAATGGTACTGGAGTCGTATTTTAATATGAAATATTATAAATTTCAATTTCAATCAAAACTGAAAACATAAAAATAATGAATTTAACCTGTTGAAATTTATTGTGGGTTATTTTAGTTTGTGAAAATAGACTGAATAAAATAGTTTAAAGGACATGAGTGTTAAGCTCATTTTGGTGATTATTTATGTTGTAAATTCATGTAGTAGATCTTTTTAATTTTCTTACATAACCAACATGACGTATCCAGCAGTTTGAGCTATAAATATATATCATGCATGCACATACTAGCTAGGCCAATAATGTTGTGTTGCTATATAGTATTGGTTGATTAATATTTTTATTTTACATATAAATTTTTTAGAAGGATTTTTGAAATTAATAACATTTATTTGTACACTTAATAATTTTCTAAGTTATGAAGTTGGCACTGGTGATGAATCTAGTCTCATAGATTTGGGAGTAACATTAAATTTTTTTTAAAAATTTTGAGGGTGAAGGTTATTTTATAAAAAATTTAGGTATTTTTTTAATATTTATTAAATGTTTTCCACCACTAGTTTGCACTTTAATCAATATTAATTAATTAATTTATATTAATACTGATGAACAATAAATTTTATGGCTGATTGATTAAATGATAACTCATTAGGATGGAAGTAGGGAAATTTATGGAATATTTTACTAAAATAAACCAATTTGTCACATTAATGGAAGTACACACTTATAAGATGATTTATAGAACATTTAGGTTTTGGAAGTTGATTTTTCCAGGAAGCATATTCCTTAATGCATTAGTGGCTAAAGGGTAATTATGTACTCTCTCCGTTTCATAATAATAATCGTTTTAGGTGAATACATATATATTAAGAAAACTATTAAATAATTTTAATTTTAATCAAGATGAATAAATATACCCTTATTTTCCTCTCACCAAATAAGAGAAAACATATGACATATTGAAATTGCAGATGATGGTAAAGTTGAAAAAAATCTAATAAATATTGTATTGAACCGCTAAAACAATAAATAATTTGAAACAATTTTTTTTTTCTAAAACGACTGTTATTGTGAAACGGAGAGAGTAATATTTTAATACAATTTATGATGTAAAATGAGAATAATTTTTATATATTTATTTCTTAATGTATGATGTGTTCAAATTATATTGTTTTGCGTCAATTTTATATATATATATATATATATATATATATATATATTAAAAAAAATAATTAAAATGCATGTAGTAATATCATATGGTTTTATGGTTGTATGAGATAGTATAATAGATTAATAAAAATAATGTTGAAATATGCTAAAACGATAAATAATTTGAAATAATTTTTTTTTTTCTAAAACGATTGTTATTGTGAAACGGAGAGAGTAATATTTTAATATAATTTATGATGTAAAATGAGAATAATTTTTATATATTTATTTCTTAATATATGATGTGTTCAAATTATATTAATTTGCATCAATTTTTTTTTTACACAATTTGCATCACCTAATATATATATATATATATATATATATATATATATATATATATATATATTACAGAGATCATTAGATCAAGGGGTTGGGGCGGTGAGCAGTATATATATATATATTAAAAAAATAATTAAAATGCATGTAGTAATATCATATGGTTTTATGGTTGTATGAGATAATAGATTAATAAAACCATATGATATTACTACATGCATTTTAATTATTTTTTTAATATATATATATATACTGCTCACCGCCCCAACCCCTTGATCTAATGATCTCTGTAATGTTGACTGAACTACCCTTCACTGGTAAATTAAATGCTGCTCTTGAGACATGGTCATGTCTTGAAAACAAAACCTTTGCTTGCATTTCTCTGTGCTCATTTACTCTATATTTAATTTAATAATAACTAGTTTTGAAGACAAATAATTATTATTAAATTAAACATTATATTCTGGCTCTGAAAATATATAGTGCAATACAATCTAGTGACAATGTGTAAATATATTTTTAATATTTGATTAAAAGTATAAATCAACACTTAATATTTTTCGAGATACGGATATACTCCTAATATTATAAAAATAGATCAATGTGCCCTTTATCTCTGTTATCTCCGTTATCTCTCTCTCTCCACAATTTTTTTTTCTTTTTTATCATTCTTTTATTTTTGTTTTTTTTTAACTTGTATTTTACATTTACCTGCAAAATATTTGTGTGTGTATATATATATAATTTGATTTTTTCTATTTATTTTTTATTTATAAGTTTTTTAACTTGTATTTTACATTTACCTACAAAATATTTGTGTGTGCATAAATGTAAAATATAAATTAAAAAAAAAAAAAAAGCAAAGATAAAGAAATGACAAAAAAGAAAAAAAATAAAAAAAAAAGTGTGGAGAGAGAGAGATAATGGAGGTAACAGAAATAAGAGGCGCATTAACTCATTTTTGTAACATTAGGAGTATATCCGTACCTCGAAAAATATTAAGTGTTGATCTGCACTTTTAATCAAATATTAGGAGTATATTTGCACCTTGTCCCTACAATGTATAGTAACTAAATTTAATATAAATACGTGTTTAAAGAATATTTATTTACATCTTATATTAATTCATTTGTTTTGATATGAAATATAATTATAGTCTCAATATGAAATTTTTTTTTTTTTTTTTTTTTTGCATTTTGATATTAGCATGAGACACAAAATTTTTATAATAACTTTAGTATATAGAAATTTAACTTTAATAACATTAATTAATTCAAATCAAAAGAAAATGTTATTACTGTATAGTAGTTTTTCATATTGAGATAGAATCGAATGTTTAATTTAATAGAATGTTTTAATTTAGTATTTGCATCAGACAAAGAATTTTTATGATAACTTTAGTAGATAACAATTAGGCATGGCCGGTTTAACCAAACTATCGATTTTAATTTAGAATCGGCGGTTTTGGTTTAATAAAATGTTCAAATCGAAACCATAATCGATATTTACGGTTTCAATTTTGGTTTAGAACTGACCGGTTTTGGTTTTGATTTCAGTTTGAAATCGGTTTCTTTTTTATGGTCTAAAACTAGTTTTGAACCGATTACTTTATTACATTAATTTTGATTAAAAAATTAATATAACATAACGAAATAATTTAACATAAAATTTTAATAAACAATGAAATTTATTAAAATATAATTGTATATTAAAAAAAGCTTGCACTTAATATTTACGTTAATTTATTAAAATATAATTGTATGACCGGTTTAACCGAATCGTCGGTTTTGATTTGAAACTGGAGGTTTTGGTTTTTGATCCGGTTTTTAATAGAAACCGAAACCAAAATCAAAACCAAGCACCTCATGGTTTTGGTTACAAACCGAAATCATAACCAAAAAACGGTTTTGATTTCAATTTTATTTAGCCGGTTCTGATCTGATTTAGCGATTCCGGTTTGGTTTTGGTCACCCCTAATAACAATCATACAAATGTTTCTGATATGCCAAGTCCCAATTGGAAGAAACTTCAAATATTATTCTTGATTTTTTTTATTTGTAAATTTAACCGTGACTGGAGGCTCAAACTCAGTATCATTGAATTAAAGTTCATTGATAATTATTCTTGAAATTTAACAAAGGCAAAATACAACAGAAATACATATATATATATATATATATATATATATATATATATAGCTTCTAATCAAATCTAATAAAATTTAGACATTCATCATTAACCCAACAAAAATTTTCCAAGAAAGGATTTGTTAATGACATATCAGGAGGGTAATTATCAATGCAATCTTTCCAAACATTTTCATTCTCCAAATTTCTCATAATCTTCCAAACACAATTATTGCACTTAAAACCAGCTCCAAGGCTAATCATCAATATTTTATCTCCATTCTTATGCCTTTTCTTGGCTTCCATATACCCTAAAACATACTGTTAGATTACATGATGAACAGATGATTGTGTTAATAAGTTGTGTATTTTACAAGAGAATTACAATGATATTTATAGAAGAAATAATACATTAATGGTGCCTTGATTGGTGGAAGCCATTGAAGGAGTTGCATAGCTGGAGTCTTGGAGTGCGCATGAGTGCTTTGACAATGGCAACGTAGGTGGTGGGAGGTGGCCACTATTGTTGATTCTTCTAAGTCTTATTTTCACACTAACACCCCATCTCAAACTCAAGGTGGTATCGTAGATGCCAACTTGAAGTTGCTCAGTAGATTTAGAAAATGGGTTGAAACTGAAAACAGAATACATAGTAAAAAACTAATTAAGCAAACTGAAAATATGAAATAAAACATAAACTGATAAGCATAGTAGAGCTGAAAATAAATTTTAAAATAACCAGAGTCAGAATCTAGTAACAGATATCGGAGTTGGACACGTGGCGGAACACGTGATAACAGAAGGAGCCATCTTAATGGCAGAGCACAGATTAAATACGTGGCAGAACACATGAAAACAGGAGACAAAGTCAGATTCTGGTAAAATTGATACCAAATCTGGATTCAGACATGAGACTAAGTCTGAAATAGATAAAACAGAAGCCATAAAAGGCTTTTAGAAGGCCAAAAAATTAATTCAGACGGCCCAAAATAGGAGATAAATAAAAAATTGGTAAAGCAAATATCAGCAATGGATTCAGAAGGGCAAAATGGATTCAAAAAATGCTCAAAACAGAAAATTGAGTCACAGAGTGACAAAATAGAGACCAAAAATAGATTCAAAAGGTCTAAAGATTTCAGAAATCAGGAATGGTTCATTTAGAACCTGTCGAAAAAAGGTTGAACCGACCGGTGAAAGAAACACAGAAAATTGAGAAAAATATGAAAATATAGAAAATGACAGAATTTTGCAAAAAAAACTGCAAAATTGATTTCAGAAGGTTTAAAAACCTTGGGAACCAGTAAAGGTTCACTCAGAACCGGTCAGAAGAAGGTTGAACTGATTGTCAGAAAAAATACAGAAAATTGAGGAAAAAACAAGAAAATGCAGATAGAGACAAAATTTTGCAAAAAGGATAGAAAAATTGAATTCGGAAGGCCTAAAAACCTTGGGAACCAGTCTGAGTTTGCTGAAAATCGGTATAAAAATCACTGAACTTGTTGGTCAAAGCAAACTGGATCGGTTTGATCAGACAGAGAACCAGACTGTGGATCAGAGTGGATTCGGGTCAGGTTGGGACGGATCGAATATGATTCGGGCCGAATTATAATCCAGATTGGAGCGGATGACTCGCGAGTTGGGTCGGATCTAGATATGGATTGGTGACATGGCGGTGGTGACGTGGCAGGAGATGACCCATGTTGGACACGTGGTATGATGTGACTGGGCCACGTGGAGGACATGTGGTGGCAACTGATTGGAAGGACCATTGTTGATTTCTGACAGTGGGTCCCACGTGTGACACGTGGCGACTTCTGGGTGCATGACGTGGCGATGACTGGGCGGGGCAGAGGACACATGTCACTGACAAGTGACACATGGCGTGATCAGATTGGCTGAAGTGTCTGACGTTGATGGCATGGCAGAAGACACGTGGTTGCTGACTTGTGACACGTGGCGGATGCAAATTGGTTGACGTGGCGCTGACTAGACGTGGTAACAGATGACACGTGGCGTCATCCGATTGGTGGAGTGGCTGACGGTGATGGCATGGCAGAGTGACACGTGGCGGACGATGACTGGCTGACGTGGCTGTTGACTAGGTGGATTTTGCTGACATGGCGCCACGTGGTCATCTTCAACCTCTGGCAGGCGCGTGCAGCTAGTGAAGCCCACTCTCAGATCTTCTGGTGGTGTGTGAAGGCGTGTGCAGTGGCCGTTTTGGGTGCGGTTTGTTTCAAAATTCTTAGAATTTCATGGGCTTTCTGATGGTATGGTCAGAAAAATTTTTTGACGTATGCATGTAGAGGAGAGTTTGGACAGATTTGAGAAACAGAAAACAGAGAAGAAACACAAAAAACAGAGACTGAGTTTTCTAAGGAAGCTGAGCTTTAATGAGCTCTTAAACTCTGATACCATGTTAGATTACATGATGAACAAATGATTGTATTAATAAGTTGTGTATTTTACAAGAGAATTACAATGATATTTATAAAGAAAATAATACATTAATGGTGCCTTGATTGGTGGAAACCATTGAAGGAGCTGCATAGTTGGAGTCTTGGAGTGCACATGGGTGCTTTGACAATGGCAAGGTAGATGGTGGGAGGTGGCCACCATTGTTAATTTTTCTAAGTCTTGTTTTCACACTAACACATACCACAAACCACCAAATGAAGTGTTTCCAAATCTGTAGAGTGCCATTCTGGCTGGTTCAAGATCATAATTGTTCAATCCCAAATTGTGACCAACCTTATCGATAATCGTCTTTCCTCCAGGATGTATGCAGAAATGATTAATCCTAGTTTTGAGATTAATTCTTGCTTCATAATTTGTATTTCTTATCATTTTCTTTTTATAGTAAGAAGATGTTAATGTGTATCGAATTATTTCCCAAATTGGTAACACTTTAGGCAGTAATTCTTTAAGATTAATTGTTAAAGCTTCAACAGCAACTTTTGTTAGGCTTCTTGAAAGGTGAAAACCTTTATAACCAAGTTCATCTTCTATTTCTATGCAGCTATTATAAGCTTCATTGCTTGAACCTAAATGGGTTCGCACCAAATACTCTAATTTCAAGATTGCTTTGTTCTTTAGAGTTTTGTTATTTGTTAAAAGCAGAGAACAACCATTAGAGCGAAACAGAATGTTGGAAAGCATCATGGATTTTTTCTTTCCCACAATACCAATTTTGGCCCATGGATTCTGTACTTACAACAATAACAAATAATGAATTTTGGCATGATTTGTGTTAGAACTTTAAGAATAGATAAAGAAAGAGAAATAATTGTATATTTATATATTTTTGTTGTGTGTTTATAAGAGAAATGTATGGTATTTATAGGGAACAAATGACAATAATGGAGCTTGATTGAAGCCTTGATTGAATGGTGAATTAGCTGGATGTAGGAGGCTGCATATGGAGGTGGTGTTAGAAGTCTACAAAGGAGGTGCAAAGGAGGTGAGATTGTTGACTAATGAATTTACATTAGCATCCCTTCCAAACTGAAGATGATGAAATATTAGTTATCTGAAATTTGCTAATAAGATCACGGAAGCGTTGAGGTGGATGACCTTTAGTAAAATATTAGCAGTTTGATCAATGGAGGATACTAATAGTAACCTGACTGAATCTTGTAGTACATGATGACGTAATATAGTAGAAGATGACTGCTTAATACCCATATCTTGAAGAAGCCGACGAAGCCAAATGAGTTCAGAAGTAGCATCAACAAGCGCTCGATACTCAATTTCAGTACTAGACTTGGATACAACACTTTGCTTTTTACTGCACCAGGATATAAGGGAGTGACCAAGAAAGAAATAATAGCCAGTAGTTGAATGACGATCAGTAGGATTTCCAGCCCAATCAGCGTCAGTGTAGGCTTGCAAGTCTAGAGATAAAGATCTAGAAAAATGTAAGCCATAGAACAAAGTTCCTTTGATATATCGTATAATTCGAAGTACTGCTGCAAAATGAGTGGTACGAGGAACAAACATGAACTGACTGACTACATGAACTGCATAAGCAATATCAGGGTGAGTGACTGTGAGATACACAAGACTGCCAACCAATTGTCGATAGAAAGTGCCATCATTTAGAGGAGTGCCATTTGTGGTAGAGAAGTGATAATTTGCCTCAATTGGAGAGTTTAAAATTTTCTCATCTGTGATTTCAGTACGAGAAAGAAGATTTGTAGCATATTTAGCTTGAGACAAATAGTAGCCAGTGGAATCAGATGAGACTTCTAGACTAAGGAAATAATTGAGCTGCCCCAGATTATTCATTTCAAATTTGTTGCTCAAAAACAATTTAAGATCTCTGATACCCTGTAAATCACTGCCAGTTATTATCATATCATCAACATACAAAAGTAAAAGGATGCAACCTTTATTGGTGTAGTGAATGAACAAAGCATGATGATCATAGGGATTGGATTGGAAACCAATTTCTTCAATAGTTGAACTAAATTTTGCAAACCAAGCTCGATGAGCTTGTTTTAATCCATAAAATGCTTTTCGAAGGCGATAAACTGTGTTAGGAGAATGGTCATAGCCAACAGGAGATTGCATATAGACTTCTTCATTTAGATCACCGTTGAGAAATGCATTTTTGACATCCATTTGAAATAATTGCCACTGTTTGACAGTATCAATGGATAGAAGACTGCGAACAGAAGTAATGCGAGCCACATGAGTAAATGTTTCTTCATAATCAATGCCATATTCTTAGGTAAATCCTTTAGCTACAAGTTTGGCTTTGTAGCGTTCACCTGAACCATCTGCTCAAGTCTTGATTTTGTTGACCCATTTGAAACCAATGATGGACTTCTCTAGTCGCAACTTTACCATATCCCAGGTATGAGTATGTGTAAGTGTGAGGCCTCGCCCGAACGCCCCTCCCCTCGCTCGTGGGAAAATTTTGCCTTAAGGAAAGGCGGGAGCGATTTTTAAGGGAGGTTAAGGAACGGGTTTCGGTGCTCACGATTGGAAGCGGCTATCGCCTCGAAAAATTG
>CATKHJ010280934.1:0-10533 GCA_949750685.1 Vernicia montana | reverse complement strand
TATATGTAAATGTGACTGTATATGATGATGTATAGTGGTATTATCTAGTGTCTCCATGGTACATAATCTAATATAAGTGTGATATGGTATATGTATATAAATGGCTGAATTGAATATAATAAATTCAAACTAGGAGTGTGTAATGGTGATTGAGTAAGTACTTGTACCTTAAATGGAGTTAAGAATATAAAGTGGTAATATTAGGAGTGAATTGTTCCTTGCAGGTTTGATCTTGGGAATGTTAACTGTAATACCGGCATACCACCGGAGATACAGTGACAATCTAAAATTAGTTGGGTTATACGGGTTTTCGGTGGCCTTAGACCTACCCATGCCCTAGGACCGTCCATCCCAAAAGTGGGATGTGACAAGATGACTAGGATCCATTGACTAATTCTTGTAATTGATTGATGATTTGAGCTTGTAAACATGGCAATTGTATAATTGATGAATTAATTTGAATGATGTTTGTGGAATTCCAATTTCCCTAATTCCTAGGGTTCGGCCAACATAGACCTTATGGAATCATTTTGATTTTTCTTCAATTGAATAATAAATTAAAGTTGAAAATATGTCAATTGAATGTTTACATGATTTAATTGGAAATGAATTGAGTGGAACTACTTCTTTTCCTTAGGTATGATTTGGCCATACATGAAAGGAACATTGTAATGATTGTTATATATAAGAATACGATTGCCTTGTAATGAATAGATTGAATATGACAATTAAGCTAAAGAAAAGTAAAGTGATTGATGAACATAAGTCCTAGGCCTATTCGGTCAACCTAATGCAAATGGCGTACAAGTGTTCAAAGATTGCTCTATATGTTTGTATGTAATGTATGTGATGACTTGAATTAGTATTATGTGATTAGTGTTCTAAATATTGGCTTAATAGTACTAGAGTTAGAATTAGAATAAGCTAAGTGAGTAAGTGATTATTGGTGATCAAATTAAATGACTTGAATGGACGCTATATTAGGAGCTAAGGATATCGAGGTGAGTACTTAATACCTTAATATAATATGGGCATCCAATTGAATTATCATTCCTTAATTGTATCCATTTGGAAACCTTGACATTCTTGATTATGAACCTTATACCAATGATATGCAAAAGTGAACTTTTGTGCTAAAAGTTCTTTCATAGGTCTTTGGCCTACCTTGCATTGATATTATATGCTATTGAAACTATTATCTCATTGGTGTAAAACATTGATACATGTGTTGATTCATATGCTACTATTCCTCTTTTATTGATTTATATTTTAAAGTAGAAATCCCCATCTGATGTGGGGTATATATTAGTCATGTGCACATGGTAAGAAGGCCCGTCGGATAGGATAGTGTATCTGCCGTAGCTAGGAAGAGTGGTCCTAACTGTAAGATCTGATCAGTTTTGCGCAATCAGCGTGAGTGAGCAAGGCATTGGCCGCCACTCTATTTAATTATCTGTGGGAAGCACACCGCTTCTAAATTTTTGATTTCTGCTAAAATGATATTAAATGTTTATCTATTGATCCTAAATCCCTCATTGCTATTAATACCATTGAATATCATTGTATTATTTACAACCTTTATTGAGCACCGAAAGGATAATCATCTATCGATATTGATTAGAGCTAGATCAAATAATATAGTTTGGGATGGATCTCAATTATTAGGCCTTAACCTGATTAGCCTACAAAGATAAAATACAATCAAGAGGGCCAGACCTTTTTCTTGGCGAAGAACCTCTGACAGTTAAGTCAGGAAAGGTAAGCCTGTTGGTTACCGGAGAAAGAAGTGTTTTCTTCTCAGGCAATATAGCTTAAAAGCTTTTAGTGCAAGAAAGGAGATAAGAGATATGCAGAGTTCCATCTACCTTTTTCTGATGTTCCCCTTTCCTTTTTGTATGCCTTGGCCCTTTAGGTGTAAGGGGCAATTGAGGAAAATAAGAAATGTCTCCTGATTGGTGGGGTTGGTACATAGGCTCTGAAAGCTAAAGGTTTGGACCTATCTCTTGTCAAGTAGCAGGCGGTTGGTGTGTCAGTAGAGGTGCGTGCGCCGTATAAGCACGATTTTCTCCTGACAAAAGTAGGCTGATGTTTGTACTTTGTGACCTCAGCTTCATTTGGGAAGCTTGCTGAACAAGCTTCATTATTGTGATGGAGGACAAAGAGCTTTGGAGAAGGGTGAAAAGGTGTCTTCGCCTGATGCCTCGAGGACTGATCCCTTGGGTTTGCCCTTTGTGGGCCTTTCCTTGGTTCTTTAATATTTCTCTACTGATTGTGATCTTGTGTCATAGTGGGCTTATATTACCTTTAAGCCCATTACTTTATGGACTATTTTTGTCCTTCATCATAGGCCCTCCTGTTTCTTTGAGGCGAAGATCATTAATGAAGCCTCAATAGGAAACACTTTGTTCTTTGTCCAACTTCGCCCAATGGCATATTTCTCTTTACTTGTAGCTGGTTCTGTCATTGGCCAAGCAATTTGAATAGTGGGATAGCTTTGATTAGTCGAAGTGACTCCATCAGCTTTGTAAAGGGAAAAGTAGAATTAATAACACAACTTCGCCTAATTGAAATAGTGTAGATAAGTAAACTACCCTCGCTCAAAGAAACCACGTGAGGCAAGTCAAAACTTTTCTGACTCATTTAATGCCTTTGACAGCTAAAGGAGTCATACATTAAATACACGTCCCTTCAAGTATAGGCGTGTCTACATGGCAGTGTACTCGAGTGACTTTTAAGGGAATTTCAAATGATAACCGCCTTTTGATCTTTCGTCATTATGGTGCGACGGTTGGTAAGGAATTCTTCCCCTATATAAACCCTTTAGCTCATCACTTTAGAGCTCCTAATTGCTTCCCTTGTTTTTGAAATTTTTTCTTGTTTCCATTACTCCCTTAACCTTTTAGAAATTCACTTTCAATGGCTCCCAAGAAAGATACTTACCCTAGGAGAGATAGAGTGAGTGCTGCTCAATTCCAAGGCATCCTCAATTAAATGTGAGGAGAAATTGAGCCTCTTGGCCAAGCGAGCGAATATGATACATTTAGTAACAATCTAGATTATAATGATGGCTTCATCTTTTGCCTCGCACAGTCTCATAAGAGAGTTTACTTAGGTAGCCCATACGCAATACTTCATAATGATTTGGGTCACTACGTTATTTTCTACCATCAATTGGAGGCTGATCTCTTATTCCCTCTAACTCGATTCATGGTGGAATGCTTTAACTACTTCCAGGTGAATCCAATGATGCTAATTCCCAATTCTATCAGGGACATGCATTGCTTTGAAGTCTTGTGCTTCGCTTATGGTGTTCACCCTTTTTAACATCTCTTCCAGTGCTTCTTTAGACTCCTAAGTGCTCAGGGGTCTCCTGGTGTGTACATGACTTCCGTGAGACCCCTTCGAGGCCTTTTTATAGGCAAGGACAGGAAGGTGAAAGACTGGAAGAAGAAGTTCGAAGTAATCGAGATCACTAACAATCTTGGTTCCAAATCACCGAGCTTTGAGTTTCCTAGTCATTTGCTGCTGCTAATCAAAGGCCTAAGTGAATGGCCTGAGTAATTAACTGATGATGAAAAGTAAGACCCGAGGACTCTCATTCACAAGAGGTACTTGTATGATACGGAGAAGATAGGGTACGGCATACATCTAAGGGATGCTGAAGGAAACCTTACCCCAAGAGTGCGCCTCATGGACATCCGAGGTATCTTTATTTGTAGATATTCGCTAGCATATTTGTGTTTAAGTTGTTGAAATTTACATTATTTTTAATCATTGCTTATTTTATATTTGCAATGAAGGCAAAGAATCCTAAACATTATCAAGATGTTCTGAAAATGACTGCTAGGGTATCTCCCAAGGCCTACATTCTGCCTCCAAGCTACTAGTTATGGATCCCTTTATGGGAAGGTTGAGAGTGCGAGTCGAGGTTGATTTTGGCCCCCCACTGGCTAAGGGCTCTGACAAGCAAGCTAAGCATCCTTGGGTTGAAAAACCTCAAGGAAAGGCGGAGGTACCCATTGTGAGGCGAAGACTTGTCAAGGTCTCTAACCCTATAGTTCCTATTGCTGAAATGGTTGAGGTGCCTTGCCCTGCCACTGTTCTCCTGAGAATATTAATCAGGCTTCCTAGTAGAGATATTCCACCTCCTCCCCCTCCTTCCCTTCCTTGTGCCAACAAAGGAAAGGGGATGATGATGCTAGTTCAAAAGGAGTCGAAGAGGAAGGGGCCTAATTCCACAAACGTGTTGGAGGATTTTTCTCATAGTTCCAAAGCTACTGAGAAATTGGGGGACTTAGAGAAGCAACTAGAGGACATAACTGATGATGAAACATTCAATGCCAAATTGGCTTTGCTGGGACTTAATAGAACCTGTAATAGGTATGACTGAAAATTCTGCTACCTTTTCATCCTCATTACCTTTAAAATTGAAAACCCTTAGTCAATTTGATCCTTACATTCCTGGGAGTAATAAACTAAAGTGGTCAAAGAGTGTCAAAGCTAGAAGACCTCCCACTACTTAAAAAATAATTGTTTGGGAGAAGTATTCGATGAAGGGGATCTCTTCGCCTGATTTAATCACACTCCGTCAATTTTATCCCTCTCCTGGAAAGGAACCGGTTGAAGAGGAGTAGCTAGCCTTAGAAGGCAATTTACTTTATCTGTCATTTTTAGCATGTCTTCACATTTATATTGGGGTTGCTAATATTTCCTTCTTATCTTTTGTAGGTCTAGCGGAGCCTGTTATCGCTTCTGCTCCCTTGAAGCCTCTGCTAACTTCATCATTTCTTTCTTTAGAGCCTATAATTGAGTTAGCCGTTGCTCTAGGGTTTGATTTGGGAAACCAGAATGCAATAGCAAAGACAACTTCTCCTCCCACCAAGCTGCCTAAGAAGAAATTAACAATTCAAGAGTTCTTAGCTAGGAGGAAGAAGAAGGCAGCTTCGCCAACTTCATCTTCTGCAGCCACTTCTGGGTCTTTTAAGCCTCTGTCTAAAAGGCAGAGAGTTGAGGAGCAAGTTGACACTGTTAAAAGGGATCTTTCTATGATTGAGGGAAGTGAAGGTTCCACTAGGATTGACCTTCCCCCTTCCGAGGAGGTGACTATTGGGGCTCCTTTACTAGTGATTCCAGCAGTGCCTCTTTCCTTTCTTTTACTTGCTACCACTCCTCTGTTGAAATATGTTGCGGAGGCCTTGGCGAAGCAAGAAAAAGTGCTTGAGGGGGTATGTGCTTTCTTTATTATTTTTTTGATTTGCTGTTCCTTGAGTCCAATTAACCAGTAACTTTCATTTATCTTTGTAAATAACAGGCGGTTTCAAACTCTAGAAAACTCCGCACTCAGCTAAGTCTCTTGGAAGACCATTATAATGCTACTAGGAAAGCTACAGAGGAGAGTCAAGAAGCCTGTCTGAAGTTGGAAATAGAGTTGCATGCTGTGAGGTCGACATTGGAGGAGGAAAAACAAAAGGGTGTTTCGCTGGAGAATGAGAGAGCCAATATGGAGGCTCAACTTAAAACAGATGGCGAAGCCCGTTAAAAAGATGAAGTCAAAGTGGAGGCACTTCGATTTGCATTGGGTGAGCGGGACTTATCCTTGGTTAACAAGGATAAGATAATTGCAGAGAAGGACAAGTCCATTTTTGACCTTGCTGCGAAGCTAGAGGAATCAAGGAAGCGCAATGAAGAGCTTACTAAAGAGGTGGAGGAGCTTTCCATACTCCGTCATAAACTTGATAAAGCCTAGAAAGAGCTCAGAGTGTCTTCCTACTCCTATGATTAAGCTTTGAAAAGGGTTCAAGTTATGGAGGAGCAGCAAAGGCAGTCTGAAGAGGCTGGGAAAAAAGATGTTAGGGACTTCTTAGACTCTGAGAGCTTCAACCAATTCATCACCTATCATTCTTACAAGGTCGCTGCGTAATATTATAATAGCACTCTTCATGATGTAGCAGTCTTCTTCCCAGGTGTCTTGCAAAAGGTGCCTAAGATGGAGATTGATGAAGAGCCTTCTATCCCTTACTTCTCCGCATTCAATGAGACTTTTAATAAAGGTGGGGAAGATGTGCCTGAACCAAAACACTTCCCTATTTGGAAAAAGGAATTAATTGGGGCATCTTCCCTTTTATCGGAGTTAGAGGGCGACAGTGAGCTTGGTGACGAAGGCAAAGCTCAAATGGTCGAGCCTATTTCTACTGTCTCTTTGGTTGATCCTGCTCCTTCTTCAACTGAGTCAGATGCTTCGGCAGCTGCAGTAAGCCTTAGTGTAGATCTTCCTTCAATAGATCCTTTTTCAGTGGATCCTCCTTCACTGGATCCTCCTCCAACTGAGAATTGATTTTGCTTTTCTTTTCTCTCTTTTTTTTTATTTAATATATATACGTAATATAATACAATTGTGGTACTACTTAGATTTACATGAAATAAAATGAACATAACTATTCTTTGCATGCTTTGTACAATCTTTTACAATTGTGCTTGATGACTTATTGCTTGAATGGTGTTGTATTGTTAACTTTTGCACCTCTTACATTTGTTTTTGATTGTTTCTGTAGACTTTACTCTTCTCCTCTCTATCAAAGTGGAAAGAGTCTTTTCCTAGACACTTTATGTCAACTCTTTTTAAGAGTCTTTGTCTGCTAAGCATTTTTGATATCCCATCATCTGCTTAGAGTTTCACTTGGGCTCATCCACCTTTCGGGCTCTTCGCCTAGGTAGTTCGCCATTTGAGTGAAACATTGTTTTTCCTTAGGAATTTATTTTTGCTTTCTTAGTCTGGATTCACCAGTGTTCTTCGCCTAGAGCCTCGCTGGGTCTTTCTTGCTTGGATTCCATAGATCTTTCGCCTAGATTCACTGCCTAGATTCACAAGGACTTTCACCTAGATTCATCAGGACTTTTGCCTGGATTCAGTAGGACTTTCGCTTGGATTCACCAGGTCTTTCTCCTAAATTTACTAGGTCTTTCGCCTCGATTTACTAGGACTTTCTCCTAGATTCAGCAGGACTTTCACTTGGATTCACCAGGTCTTTCTCCTAGATTTACTAGGTCTTTCGCCTCGATTTATTAGGACTTTCACTTGGGTTCACCAGGACTTTCACCTAGATTTACTAGGACTTTCGCCTGGATTTACCAAGACTTTTGCCTGGATTTACCAGGACTTTCGCCTGAATTTACCAGGTCTTTTGCCTGGATTTATGAGGACTTTTACCTAGATTTACAGGACTTTCTCATGGATTTACCAGGAATTTAGCCTAGATTTACTAGGACTTTCGCCTAGATTTACCAAGACTTTTGCCTAGATTTACCAGGACTTTCGCCTAGATTTACTAGGTCTTTCGCCTAAATTTGCTAGGACTTTCACCTGGATTTACCAGGACTTTTGCCTGGATTTACCAAGTCTTTAGCCTAGATTTACCAGGACTTTCGCTTGGATTTACTAGGACTTTTGCTTGGATTTACCATATTTTTCGCTTGAATTTACTAGGGCTTTCGCCTAGATTTACCAGGACTTTCGCCTTGATTTACCAGGTCTTTTGCCTAGATTTACTAGGACTTTTGCCTATTGGGATTTAGCTTGAAGTACTCGCCATAATTGGCTTGTTGCCTATACTTTCCACTTTTGAGCTTATCCCAGCAGCTTCTTATTCATATGCACTTAAAATTTATTCATTGGGAGCCTTGTGATTTCGCAACCTCTAAATTGTCATTAATGCATTCATTCATTTAAAGAAAATTTAGCTATTCTTGTGAAAACTACTTCTTTTATTTATTTTTATTAGTAATTGTGAGGCCTCGCCCGAATGCCCCTCCCCTCGCTCGGGAAAAAATGTTGTGCCTTAAGGAAAGGCGAGCGATTTTTAAGGGAGTTAAGGTACAAGTTTCGGTGCTCACGATTGGAAGAACTATCGCCTCAGAAAATTGATTTGATTTTTAAAAAAGATTCGGGAGTCGCCACCCTAATTTATTTAAATGGAAAAATTAAGGAAAAACCCAATTTGACTCCAATTTAGTAATCTTTGATTAATTTACCCAAGGATGTCACTAATCATCGAACCAAGTTGAGCTCGGGGGCCAAATTTTTGGTTTTAGAATAATCTCAATTTGGCTCTTTTAGTTTAATTTGACTTTAAAAAAAAAGATTTTAAGGATGACAAGTATTTATGACAATTTATAATGCATGAGCATGGCTGTAAACCCTTAATTTAGCACCCTCTGGCATACAACCAAAGCTTAGAGGTGCCTAGGCTCGGTAAACAGACCTCCGAAAGCCAAAATCGCTAAAAATTGCCAAAATCTCAAAAATTGAGAATCTGAACCTCAGGACCTGGGACCCATCCCTCAAGACTCTAAATCATCCTTACATCATCCGGGATTGAATAACGATCATAACGCAACTGGAATCTCTAAAAACGAAGTTGAAACGAGTCAAAACGGCGAAACCGGGTAACTAGTGACCGCATAGGCCACTTTTATGATTACACAAGGGCTGTCCAGTTCCGTACAACCTGTGTGCAGTTCAAAATGGCTTCTATGCAATTATGGCTTAGTCTATGCAGTCACAATAGCTCCTGTGCGGTCCTAGAAGCTCCGTGTGCAGTCCTAGAACCCCCTATGCGGTTTTGAGCGTCAGAACACCAAATCCCACATCGAAACTTTGTGTTTTCAACCTCCAACCTTCTCCATATATAAATGAGACCCCCTCCCCCAGCTCATTAACAGACTTCACTTGCCAAATCAAACCTAATTGATTATAAGCAAGCATTTTCTTAAGGCTTGGTTCGAAAGAGCTGCCTTTTAGTTAAAAGTTTTCTGTTTTGGGTGGTTGTTTGTGGTTTCTCTCAAGTCAGCTCGATGGAGTCCTAAAAGATCCGTCCTAGTAGTTGTTCGAAGGCTTTGGTTCCACTGAGTCGAGTCAAGGTGAAATTGCGATCCGGTCGCCCGCTCCATCTATACGTCCCCAAGCCTCGTCTTCAAAAGATATTTATTTTCTTCCTTTTCATTTATTTGTTTGTTTATTTGTTTTGAAGTTTGTTTTGCTTTTTTGTTGTTTTCTTTTTTGTTTTCTTTTTAGCTTAGTTTCTTTTTATTGCTTTATTATTATTTCCCTTTGCATGTTCCCTATTTCTTTTAGTTCTATAATTCTAGCATAGTTATTGCTTTCCCCTTAATATGATCTCGATCTCTTTAATCCCTTTCTTTTATCACTTTAAGAGGCATGTTAATTAGAAACTGAAATAATTAATTTATTCTGATCCTCTTTTGTTTGTTAATTAAACCTGACCTAATTAATAATTCGGTAATCAATCTTGTTTGATTAAAATCAACCAACCCACCTTTTAATCAATGAACTGAAACATGATAAAAGGTTTAGACTAAACAAACTCCCTTCATAAGAAGGCGAACTACATGGATTTTGATTCCCATTCAAAGGGATACGTAGGCATGCTTGTCTAAAAAGCATCAAATCCAATTAAAACAAACTTTCTCCCTCTTTCATTTTCTTTGTGTAATTTTGTGCTTATTTTCATTTCTTTGTTTATTTACTTTTATTATTTAGATTTATTTTGGGGAATGTGTTGCTTTCCTAGAATCTCATAAAGGCTAGAGAAAGTATCTCCTATTTTGGTTTATCTTGTAAATTTAATATTTGCTTTCTTTATTTAATTTCTTTATTGCTTTCATTTGCTTATTACTTTATTTCATTTTAATTCATTCATAATTGTTCATTCATTTATTTTGTTCATAAAATTATTTTAAGTCATTGTGTATTAAATTTGCCAAACTCATTTTAAACAAATAAACCGAAAACTTAGTCCCCAAATCCTCTTTGGTAATCGAGGGCTAGTGCACTTTTTCATTGGACAATAATTGGAGTCAATCAATTGGGTTTTTCCTTAACTTTTCCCAAATAAAATAAAATTAAGGTGGCGACTCCCAAAACGCTTTTCAAAGATCAACCAATCTGAACCTGACGGTTCCATCGTGAGACCAAACCCGAATGAGCATTTCGATCCCCTCTAGCGGATCAGACCGGTGCTCGGGCAAGGCCTCACAGTTGGCGACTCCACTGGGGACTAATTATTTTTTATAAAAGACAAGTGGACTACCAATTGGTTTAATATAAAAGTTTGGCACTTTTAATACATAAATGTCTTTCATGCATCAGTTGCATAGGCTCTTTGTCTTCAACCTAGATTTCTTAGGAAAACAATGGATAGAGAGTAGCATTGAGTGGGCAACCTTCCTTAGGTCTACTTGCCGATAGCAAAATCATCCACCCTGCGACGTTTTCGAGTATGCACGTACTGTTAGACCCACACGAGGCTCTTTGACTCACATGTGGTTAGGTATATCGCTACTCCTGAGTGACGGGTACCCAATCTAAGCCACCTTTACCCTTTCATATAGTGGATCTAGAACTTGGACCTTAGGTTGTATGCACCTTAACTGAAGCCTACTTTTCATATCTATGAAATGACTTTTCATTCATGCATTCATACATATATACATAAGCCCATGGACCTTGAACAAAGT
>CATKHJ010280803.1:0-18524 GCA_949750685.1 Vernicia montana | reverse complement strand
TTTAGCAAATCATACCATCCTTCCAGATCCAAGCAAAATCAAAGGGCAAACCAACTGGTCAAATCACCTTCAAAAGCCATGTCCAGAGGCAAACTCTTAACAGATGGGTCACATAAAAGCCAACCCCCAATCTTCTCCTTTGAAAAGGCCAAACCTGACCTAGCCTTCCTACCTAATTTTTTTCTGAGGCCAAATCCTGACCAAGCCTTCCCACCTGAACTTCTCCGAGGTTAAACTTGACCTAGTCTCCTAAAATAACATTTTAGGCCATACCTTACTGAGCCTTTCCAAGCATGACCTCTCTAAGGCCAAAATCTGACTTAACCTTCCTAAAATAACCTTCCAGGCCATACCTGACTGAGCCTTTCCAAGCATGAACTTCTCCGAGGCTAAACCTGACCTAGCCTTCCTAAAATAATCTTCCAGGCCATACCTGATTGAGCCTTCCAAGCATGACCTCCTCTAAGGCCAAAACCTGACCTTCCAGAATGATCTTCTCCGAGGCCACACCTGACCTAGCCTTCCAAGATAACTTTCCAGTCCATACCTGACATAGCCTTTCAAGGGCCAAACCTAACTGAGCCACTTTTTACCATCCTTCCTAGAATGACCCCTTGTAAGGCCAAAATCTGACCTAGCCTTAACTTTTTCCTAAAGCTGAATAACCGAGTCACTTTTCATCATCCTTCCAAAATAGGGGCACCCACTTGACCTAGCCTTCTTAAAATAACCTTTCAGGCCATACCTGACTGAGCCTTCCAAGCATGACCTCCTTTAAGCTCAAAACCTGACCTTCCAGAATGATCTTCTTCGAGGCCACACTTGACCGAGCCTTCCAAGATAACTTTCCAAGCAAAACCTGACCGAGCCTTCCAAGATAATTTTCCAAGCAAAATCTGACCTAGCCTTCCAAGATAACTTTCTAGCCTTCCAAGGGCCAAACCTAACCGAGCCACTTTTCATCATCCTTCCAAAATGGGGGCACCCTTTCTCCTAAAAGATCAACACTTTCCTACCAAGTTGACCCTTCATAGGTTCAAGGTACCCAATTTATAATTTTACATATTTAGATACATTTCACACTAAAAAGGTTGCTAATCAGAGCTCCCGAATCAAGGTGGATCATTAATCTGAATTTTATTAGTCAAGAGGGATCCAATCTGAATCCCTGAATCAAGAAGTCATAGGGTCCTTCACCCAAACCAATCAATCTATAATTAGACTCATCATATGATAGCCTTAGGATCCAAACCTAAAATCTGAATTAGATTTTCAACTTTAAAATCAGACCTATTTTAAGATAGCCTTAGGATCTATACCTTAAATCTGAAATAGGTTTAGGATCTATACCTTAAATCTGAATTAGGTTTTCTCTTCCATAATCAGACCTATCCTAAGATAGCCTTAGGATCCAAACCTTAAAATCTGAATTAGGTTTTCCCTTCATAATTAGACCTATCCTAGGATAGCCTTAGGATCCAAACCTTAAATCTGAAATAGGTTTTCCCTTCTATAATCAAACCTATCATAGGATAGCCTTAGGATCCATACTTTAAATCTGAATTAGGTTTCCTTTCTATAATAAGACCTATCCTAGGATAGCCTTAGGATTCATACCTTAAATCTGAATTAGGTTTTCCCTTCCATAATCAGACCTATCCTAGGATAGCCTTATGATCCATACCTTAAATCTGAATTAGGTTTCCTTTCTATAATTAGACCTATCCTAGGATAGCCTTAGGATTCATACCTTAAATCTGAATTAGTTTTTCCCTTCTATAATCAGACCTATCCTAGGATAGCCTTAGGATTCATACCTTAAATCTGAATTAGGTTTCCTTCTATAATCAGACCTATCTTAGGATAGTCTTAAGATCTTTTACCTAAGCAGACCGGGAATATCATTTTCATTCCAGATTTTCCCAAACAAACCCAAGAATATCACTTCATCTACCCATAAATGTCTAGCAATAATCACCTAGATATCCCTATGGTTCCTTTTCCATTTCTTCATCATCCTTCAACCAAACATGTCCGAACACTGACCTAGACTTCCATTTGGTTCTTTTTTTCTATTCCTTCTTCTCAAGTTCACTATCATTAGAATCGCCTTACAAATAAGACAATTTTAATGAGGGGGCAGCTGTGAACCCTTAATTTTTCACCCTCCAGCATACAACCAAACTTTAGAGGCATCTAGGCTCGGTAAACAGACCTCTGGAAGCTGAAATCGCCAAAAATACCAAAATCCCAAAAACTGAGAATCTGAGCCTCAGGACCCGGGACCCATCCATCAAGCCTCTAAATCATCCTTAGATCATCTGGGATTGAATAACGATCATAACGCAACTGGAATCGCCAAAAATGGAGTTGAAAGGGGTCAAAATGGCGAAAATCGGCGAAACCAGGCAACCAGTAACCGCATAGGCCACTTTGGTAACCGTACAAGGGCTGTACAGTTCCGCACAACTTGTTTTCAGTTCAAAAGTTCCTCTATGCGGTCATAGGGCAGTCTGTGCAGTCACAATAGCTCCTGTGTGGTCCCAGAAGCTCCGTGTGCGGTCCCAAAACCCCATGTCCGGTTTTGAGCGTCAGAATACCAAATCCAACATCGAAACTTCATGGTTTTTGCCTCCAAAATTCTCCCTATATAAATGAGACACCCCCCCCCCCCCCCCAGAGCTCATTTACACACTCAGAGCTTGCAGACACTCAGAGCTTGCTCACACATCCCTTGGTTTGCTTGATTAGCCTTTGCATCAAGCGAGCCATTCCCCTAAGCTTGGTCCGAAAGGAACGAGCTCACCATTTTCTTTTATTTTTTGCTTTGCTATTGCTCTTTGCTTTGCAAAGTGAGATTGGGTTGCGACTTCTCGAGCCGACCTATCGAGTCAAAGGTTCCTCACCGTCCGAGGTAAGCTGTCCGAGGCAAGTCCGCCGCCGACCGAGACAAGTCTCCACCGTCCCAAAGTCGCTCAAGCGTAAGATAAGTTTCTTTTCCTTTCTCTTTTCATTTTATTTATTTATTTATTTTATTTTTCTTAGTTAGTTAATTAAATTGGTTTATCTAGGTTGTAAGTTAATTAAAATCTGAAATAATTAATCCAACTTGGTAAATCAATTAGGTTAGCTAATTAATCAACCCACCTTTTAATCAATCAATCTGAAACATGATAAAAGGCTCAGACTAAACAAACCCCCTTCGCAAGAAGGGTGAACTACATAGATTTTGATTCCCATTCGAAGGGATACGTAGGCATGCTTGTCTGAAAGTATCAAATCCAATTAAAATAAACTTTCCTCCTCTTTCACCTTCTTCACATAATTTAGGTTTTGTGTTTTCATTGCTTTCTTTACTTCCTTTATTGCTTTAGTTTATTTTAATCCATGCATATTTAATTGTTCATACATTATAATTGTTCATGAAGTCATTTTAAGCCATTTAGCATTAAACTTGCCAAATTAATTAAATAAAATGAAAATCTAGTCCCACAATCATCTTTGGTAATCGAGGGCTAGTGCACTTTTCCATTGGAATATAATTAGAGTCAAAAATGGATTTTTCCTTAACTTTTCCCAAATAAAATAAAATTAAGGTGGCAACTCCCAAATTCATTTTCAAAATGCACCAATCCGAACTAGAGGGTTCCATTATGAGACTAAACCTGAATGAGTATTTCGATGCCCTCTAGCGGTCGGACCGGTGCTCAGGCGAGGCCTCACAATAGGAATCAAGACTTTAATCGGATATCAGCTTGGGAACCGAACCTCGAGGTGATCAATGAACGGAATTTCGAGCTAGGAATCGGCTCTTAAAATTTATTTGAGGTGTTTAGACACATTTGAGACCAGTGAAATTGATTAAACCAAGAATTAGATCGCTGGATGAAAAAATTGAAAATATTAAAAAAATAAGGAAGAAATAGGAAAGAGACAAAATAACGATCTTATAAATAGGTCCAACTTAAGTCCTTATTGCTAAAATAGTAATTAAAATAAGTAAAGTTGAAGAAAGTTTCAAGGAAAATGGCTGGTCAAGGATGGGGATAAGGCCTAAAAGAATTTTGATAAAGGAAATAAAAGAAAAATGAAAAGGAAAGGAAATAGGAAAGAGAGAGGAAGCTTCCTTGTAAGATAAAAGTCAAATTTTCTATAATCTTCTCCACTTTTCTTCTTTCTCTACAAAATTTCTCTACACATTTTCTTTATTATTCTCCCTAGTTATTAAAAACTAAAAAAAAATGATAACATACTAGATATAGATAGCAAAGTCGGTTAGAAGAGAAACAAAAATAAGAAACCAATAAAAATTTAACAATTATCTATTTACTTTTGCTATAAAAGACTAAGAAATTTCTATCAAGTTCCCCAATCTTCTTTCTTTCTTCTTTTACTCAAGAAAAAAAAGATAAACTCCATTTTATAGGGGAAGTAGTCATCCATACCATCACCAAAAAGGAAAGAGGAAGATGATGTTTAGAGGTAAGGATCGATAACCTTTAGCTTCTAAATTGATTGTTAGTATAGTAGGTAGTTGTACAATCCTCTTTGAATGTTGAGGGGAAGTTGATTAATTTAAAATTTTGGTTCTAATGGATGTAAGATAAGTTTAATTAGGTGTATTGATGATTAAATTGAAGGTAATGAATATAATTGCAAGAAATAGGAAGATAGAGGTGCTTAGGGTTGTGGAAGAAGCATAAAGAACAGAAAATTATACCAGTTATTTCGTAACCTTAGAAGATGAATTAGGAAAGGTGTAAAACATGAAAGTTGTATATTTATGTGTCTACTATATATCATAAGAATTTAAAGTCATTTGGAGTTCGTTCAATGTGTTAAATTGAATTAGATAGTGCATGCTATTAGAAAACGAAACAAACTAGGTCAGAACTGAATAAGTTACAATAATTAATTTAATGGAAGGGGTAAATGATCTTTTTCTTTTTCTTTTACGAAATTTAGTATGGAGATTAATATATATGTTATGTAGGTATCATAAATACTTAAAGTCAAAATAATATGATTTGGTATGGTAAATAGGTAACTAAATACATACTACTCAGGTTGTCCTAGCATTTGGTGGTCCAAAATTGACTGACTGAATTAGGAACCTTAGGGGGAAAATTGAGCTTAACAACATAATAAATGTTACTATATATGTTTAAAATCCATCTATAAAAGTAATTTTCAATTGAGTGTTCACATAACGAGATGTAATCAAATGAATGAAGAATGGTCAGTTTGCCCCTGCACAAAAACAAGATAGACTTTGAAAATTCACTATAAATTGTGTGGTACAAGAATTGAGCTATATTTTGGATATATTGTTGCCTCATGTGTCTTGTTTTAGTGAAAGAAATAATTGAACCATTTGGATAAGCACAAGTAAAATTATTGTAATAACAATACAGTAAAAAAAAGAAAACCAAATTAGGTTGTTGTTAATTTAAGATCAAATTTGAATAAGTTCTTAACTTAGTAATAGGGTTGAGTAATTAATGAGTACTCTTTGTGAATGGATGTTATATTGTTCCCAGAAGTGAGCAAAAAAGGGAGTTCAAGAAGTAAAGTGTAAAGAAATGTGTAGGATAGAGATGAGTGAAAAATATATTATTAATATTGTGACTTGAAATCTTTATTGATGTTTTAATAAAATACTTTATGAGTATTAATATTTATTTATGACACCAACTGTTACTATAACATTTATTTTATGAGTTTATGAGTTATATGAAATCTTTTTACAAATCTATGAGTTATTAAAGTTCATTATAAGTTTACGAGTATTGAAATTTGTATCATGAGACTATTTGATATTTACAGTATCTATTATTTAACTATTTTGATATTGAAGCTTTTAATGAACATAAATTCCCTTGATTGACTGATGAGGGAAAAATTATCAGACTATATACACACTTTACCCATCGGATGCGGTATATTATCCGGACTCTAACTAGGAAGAGTATTGGTATCCTAACCGTGAGACCTGATCAGTCTTGCGCAGTTGTTATTGTTGGCAGATACGCTATTATTATATACTAATCACAAGCTATCACGAGTAATATCACGAGCAATGTATCACGAGATCACGAGCAAATTTATGTTCTAAGTTTTTAAATAATTATATGATTTATTTTTACCATACGAGTCATGTACTACTTTCTCACTATACGAGTTTCGTATTACTAGATTATGAGCTACTTTCTATCTTAAATTTTTATATGATTATGTGACTTGCTCTTTTTAAATGAGTTTTATATATATCACTATATCATAAGTCCACCCTTGCTTTAAATCTCTATATAAATATATGTATTTTTATTTTTCAATGAGTTATATGTGTATTCATGTATTACTATATCACGAGTTAATTTCTGTTTTAAATCATTTAATGATTTTTTCGTAAACTATAAATATTTTATAACATTTAATGATTATCCTACTATTTTTAAATGTTTTCTTTACTCACTGACTTTTTCTCCAAAAGCTCACCCCCCCTTCACTCATAAGTGTATGCATGTAAGTATTGAAGCAATGATTTTAAGTTATGGCAAGGGAAGCAGTAGGACACTCAAGTTGACTCCTCAAGTCTGTTTTCTTCACTTGAGGCTCTCGATCCATCTGAAGATCTATTCTTCTATTTGTATGTATATATATTTTTAAGAACACTCTTAAAGTTCAATGGGTCATGGGAATAGTTGAATTTTTCAATTTATGTACATACATTAATGTTTAATGAATGTTCATTATTGAATGTGTATTTTGAGTATTGGATTTAAGTATGAGTGTGAGAGGATTGTATTATTTGTTAAAAGAAGTGAGAAAATAAGGTTGGATTTAGAAGTGCCATTTAGTTTGCAGGTTGAGATTCTGGGGATTGTGTGTAGTTGCAGATGTTTTGCTGTCAGATTTTCGTTTGTTTGCTAGTGCTCATGGGTTCTGCGGGTGGTTGGTGTCCTTGTGGTTACCCATGCCCTAGGGTCGTTGTGACTTTGAAGATGGGTCATGAAAGAAGTGGTATCAGAGCAAAGGAGTGAGGTTAGGATAGACTAAATATATAATAAGTAGTGAGTCCTAAATTACAAGAAATACCATGGAGCATAGGAATGTCATTTCTTGTCTTTGAAGTCATTGTTTAGTTCAGATCGGCGTTGTCCTTATGAGTTAAAACTCTTGTAAATCTTTACTTGTGATTGTTATGAAGATATTGCCTAACACGGTGTCAGAGAGGAACCGACTAAGAGATATCAGCCAGTGCAAAGAGATGGAAGAAATAATGAATGTAATTGCCCGAATTGCATAGCCGTTCTAAGACAAAAAGTGAGACAATTATGATAAGAAATATGTGAGATAATTATGAATCAATAGGAGACTAAAGTATAGTTAATGTATAGTAGTTGTTATATGATTGAAAGTAATTAGTAGTATGAGATAGCAAGTTGTAATTTGATGAATAGGATTTAGACGTGTGGCATGCCTAGTTAAGTATAAGAAAATTCAAGGATGAATTTTATTAAAGGGGAAGATAGTGTAACACCCCAACTTCAAGTTAGCCATAGATACTCAGTTTATATTATTAGAGTATGGACGGAAGTCATGGGAGTCAGAGTATTAATCGAGTATCGATTCGAAAATCGAGCTCTAGATGATGCCAGATGAAGTAGAGGATCCAAGGATGTCGATAAGGAATGCAAATATAGAATAGAATTAAGTTGATAAGTGTAAGGATGAGAATAGGGCATAGGAATCAAGACTTTAATCGGGTATTGGTTTGGAAACCGAACCCCGAGGTGATCGATGAAAGAATTTTTGATCTAGGAATTGAATCCTAGTATTTATTCGAGGTGTTTAGACACATCTAAGACTAGTATAATTGATTAAACCAAGAATTAGAGTTCGATTCATAAATAGAAAAAACTAAAAGAAAATAAGGAAGAAATAGGAAAGAGATAACATGACGATCTTGTAAATAGGAAAAAAAAATAGGAAAGAGAGAGGAAGCTTCCTTGTAAGATAAAAGTCAAATTTTCTACAAGTTTCTCCACTTTTCTTCTTTCTCTACACATTTTCTTTATTATTCTCCCTAGCTATTAAAAAGTAATGTTGTTAAAATCATACCGGACCGACCAGTTAAATCGAAAAATGGCCATTGGTCCGGTATGATTGCCTAAAAAATGGAATATGCCAAAACGATGTCGTTTTGACATTAAAAAAATTTAAAAAAAAATAGTCGATTGGATCGATCGAACCGTGAATCGATGACATGACATGTTCGATTACCGGTTCGATTTTAAAAACACTGTTTAAAAAGGAAAAAAAATGATAATATACTAGATATTCATAGCAAAGTCTCTTAGAAGAGAAAAGAAAATAATGAACCAATAAAAATTTAACAATTGTTTATTTACTTTTACTATAAAAGACTAAGAAATTTCTATCAAGTTCCCCAATATTCTTTCTTTCTTCTTTCACTCAAGAAAACAAAAGAGAAAATCAATTTTAGTGGGGAAGTGGCCGGTCATACCATCACCAAAAAGGAAAGAGGAAGATGATGTTTAGAGGTAAGGATCGATAACTTTTATTAGCTTCCAAATTGATTGTTAGTATGGTAGGTAGTTGTACAATCCTCTTTGAATGTTGAGGGGGAGTTGATTAATTTAAGCTCTTGATTCTAATGGATGTAAGATAAGTTTAATTAGGTGTATTGATGATTAAATTGAAGGTCATGAATATAATTGCAAGAAATAGGAAGATAGAGGTGCTTAGGGTTTTGGAAGAAATATAAAGAATATAAAATTATACCTATTGTTTCGTGATTTTAAAAGAGGAATTGGGAAAGGTGTAAAATATGAAAGTTGTAGATTTATATTTCTACTATATATCATAAAAATTTAAAGTCATTTGGAGTTTTTTTAATATATTAAATTGAATAAAGAGTGCATGCTGCTAGAAAACAGAACATGCTAGGTTAGAACTAAATAGGCTACTGTAATTAATTTAATTAAAGGGGCAAATGATCTTGGTTTTTCACGAAATTTGGTATGAAAATTAATATATATTTTATGTAGGTATCATGAATATTTAAAGTCAAAATAATATAATTTGATATGGTATATAGGTAATTAAATACATACTGCTCAGGTTGTCATAGTGCATTTGGTGGTCAGAAATTGACTGACTTAATTGGGAACCTTAGGGGCATAATTGAGCTTAACATAAATATAAGAAATGTTAATATATATGTTTAGAACGTGTCTACAAAAATAATTTTCAATTGGGTGTTCATAGAGTGAGACGTAATCAAATGAATGAAGAAGGGTCAGTCTGCCCTTACACAGGAATAGGACAGACTTTCAAAATTCCCTATAAATTGTGTGGTGCAAGAATTAAGCTAAATTTTAGATATATTGTTGCCTCATATGTATAGTTTTATTTTAAGAAATAATTGAACCATTTGGATAAACACAAATAAAATTATTGTAATAATAGTACAGTAAGGTCAAGAAAACCTAATTAGGTGGTTGTTAATTTAAGATCAAATTTGAATAAGTTCTTAACTTAGTAATGAGGTTGAGTGATTAATGAGTACTCTTTGTGAATGGATGTTGTATAGTTCCCAAAAGTGAATAAATAAGGGAGTTCAAGAAGTAAAGTGTAAAGAAGTGCGTAGGATCGAGGTGAGTAAAAAATATATTATTAATATTGTGACTTGAAATTTTTAATGATGTTTTAATAAAATACTTTATGAGTATTAATATTTCTTCATGAAACCAAATGTGTTATTAAAAAAATTTATATTACAAGTTTATGAGTTATTTGAAATCTTTTTACAAATCTATGAGTTTTTAAAGTTCATTATAAGTTTACGAGTATTGGAATTTGTATCATGAGACTATTTGATATTTATAGTATTTATTACGAGACTATTTTGATATTGAAGTTTTTAATGAATAGAAATTTCCCTGCTGATGAGGGGCAAATCATCAAACTGTGTGCATACTTTACCCATCGGATGAGGTATATTATCTGAACTCTAGCTAAGAAGAGTATTAGTGTCCTAGCCTTGAGACCTGATCCGTTTTGCACAGTTGTTATTATTGGCAGATACGCCATTATTTATATACTGATCACGAGTAATATCACTAACTATCATGAGCAATGTATCACGAGATCACGAGCAAATTTATGTTCTAAGTTTTTAAATAATTATATGATTTATTTTTACCACATGAGTTATGTACTACTTTCTCACTATATGAGTTTCGTATTACTATATTACGAGCTACTTTCTATCTTAAATTTTTATATGATTATGTGACTTGCTCTTTCTAAACGATTTATATATATATATCACTAGATCATGAGTCCACCTTTGTTTTAAATCTCTATATAAATATATGTATTTCTATTTTTTATGTGTTATATGTATATTCATGTATTACTAGATCACGAGTTAATTTCTGTTTAAAATTATTTAATGATTTTTCATAAATTATAAGTATTTTATAGCATTTAATGATTATTCTACTGTTTTTAAATGTTTTCTTTACTCATTGAGCATTTTCCTAAAAGCTCACTCCCTTCACTCACCATTGCATACAGGTAAGTATTGAAGCAGTGATTTTAAGCTATGGTGAGGGAAGCAGGACACTCAAGTTGAGTCCTCAAGTATGTTTTCTTCACTTGAGGCTCTCCAAGATCTATTCTTCTATTTGTATATATATATATTTTAAGAACACTTTTAGAGCTCCATGGGTCATGGGAATAGTTGAATTTTTGAGTTTATGTATATACATTAATGTTTAATGAATGTTCATTATTGAATGTGTATTTTGAGTATTGGATTTAAGTATGAGCGTGGGAGGATGTATTATTTATTGAAGGAAGTGAAGAAATAAGGTTGGATTTGGAAGTGCCATTTGGTTTGTAGGTTGAGATTTTGGGGATTGTGTGTAATTGTAGCTGTTATGCTGTCAAATTTTCATTTGTTTGCTAATGCTCATGAATTCTACGGGTGGTTGGTGCCCTTGTGACTACCTATGTCCTAAGATCGTCGCGGCTCTAAAGATGAGTCATGATAATTATTCTAAAGTTGTTTGGCTCTAACAACTTCTCATGGAACTTGGTGTTATTCTCTCTCAACCAACTACTCTTTTTGGAGATAACACAAGTGGTATTACTATTGCCACTAATCTTGTTCACCATGAACGAACTAAACACATTGAGATTGATTGTCATTATATTCTAGATCTCGATCAAGATAAAATTCTTAGTCTTGTCCATGTCTCATCTCAAGAGCAAATTGCTGATCTTTTTACAAAACTTATGTCTTCTGCACGCCATGCATATCTTGTGAGCAAATTGTTGCTCATTGACAACTATCATCAATTTGAGCAGAGATATCAAACGGAGAAAACCTTGTCAGCAATCAAGGACATAAATATTCAGTCAACCCAGATTTGTAGCTAAGAGAATATCTCTCTAAATATTCAGGGATCCTAATTATACATAATTAGCTAGAGTTACCATATATAGATACAAATCTATATGCTCAGTTTCAGATATATGAAATACCATTCTTTCTGAAATTTACATCAATGACAAACAGGAATTAATTTTACTTATACAACCTTTGAAATCTCTCTCAGACCTCAGTTGTGAACTTTTCATATTGAGAGTGCACTGCCTTTAAGGTTGGAGCCTCCTCTGCATGAGCTATATCATGTCGTTGAATTACAAGCACAGAAGATATAACCCCGTGCCTCGACGAGGCCAGCATGTCTCCAATGGGCCCTAGCTCTGCGTGCTCAGCTTGGTGGTGCTCAGCAAATTCTGCCACCATATTCGACGGCAACCGACCTTTGCCGACGATAGTAAGATCATAATCCTTGCTTCTTCCTATTGCTAATACTCCTTGTACAATGTTGCCAGCTACTTTCTCTGTGAACTCCACCACTCCATCCCACTTGCTTTGAAATTCTGCTATTACAGTGTCATCCGTTTCCTAATGTATTTCAAATAGCAAAATTAGTCGCAAAATCGCAGTATAAAGTGTTATTAGATGGATATATAGGGTTAATTTTGAGATTAAAAAAAATCTTAAAAATTTTCTATGATAAAATTACAAAAAAAATGCTAAACTAGAAATTAATTAAGTCTAAAATAAATCCAAATCTTTCTCTTATTTTATTTTTCAATTTCAAATTATCACTTTAATTTTAATACTAATTTTGTTCAATTTAGGGAGTAAAAAAAACTGAAATGTAAATATATAATAGCTGAGAGAGAACTTGCCTTTTCCTTAGCCGGATTGATAATGGCAGTGGAGGAGGAGAAGCTATAACTCTGATGATCATCCACACCTTTCCTCTGCAACCTTTCTCTTTCCACAAATCTCACAACACTTACTTTAATTCCTCCATGTTCAGCCATTCTCCCTCCCAACTCTAATGCTTCTCTATCATCATCACCACCAAACAATATAACACATACTCTCTGTTCCATAACACTATTAGGCCCAGGAGTCTGGGCCCCATTCCCAAATCCACGGTCCACAAAAATCCCCACTGTACACGTGGCGTTCTTTAATACTTTCTGATTAACTCCCCTCCATCCATGGCCCACATTATTCTCTATTGACTCATCATCATCACCTTCCCCTCTTCTCCATTGTTTATGAAAAGGTAAAATAATCATGCTCACTCTTTTACTCTCAGCCACTTGGCAAATATCCTCATGCATAGTTGATAAAGGTGAGATTGTTGTTGTGGGTCGAACTGAAACTCGACCCAATTCACTATAAGCTTGGAAAGCTCCGGCAACTCGATCTCGCCACCCACCACGGCGGAGACGGTTAATGAAAGGCAATCCATTTTTACGAACGCGTTGAAACATGATAATGGAGGAGGATCGCTCAGTGAGTTCGACGAGGTGCATGATAAAGAGTTTGAGTGCGGAATTTTTGGTGGATCGAGTTGATTCAATGAGGGAAATAAGAGAAGGTACATTTGCTGGACCATGGAGACATACGAGAATGCGGTGCTCATTGGTTTTGGATTGTTTGGTTGAGGAGGTAGTGGATAACTTGGTGCGACGTCGAGCTGGTTTGTAGATGGTCAATACTGTTGGAGTTGTTACGAAGGTGGTAAAGAGTGCCATTAGTACTAGAATAGCAAATGTTTCGTCATTTAATACCTGTAAAATGGTAGATTAATTAACTATATATTATTTATCTTTTATATGTTGTAATTAGATTAAAGATTACTTTTTTTTTTCCCCTTAATCCTGTGTTTGAATATGATGAATAATTAATTAATATTTTATTTTCTAATATACCTAAAATAATAAGTGATGAAATATTTTAACTAATATAATTTATTTGTAATTTTTTACTAAGTAAAAAATATATTGATACTCTTTTTTACTTTATGTATTTTAATCTCATTGAATTTAGAATTTTATTCAGATAATTCGCTCATTATTACAAAATTAATATTATTTCTTATTTCTAATAAAATATATGTATAATTAATACATAATTAAATTTAATAATTTTAATAATATATATTTATGAAAGTATTGTTGCATACAAATACATATAAAAAGAAAGAAATTATATACACAATTATATATGTTTTATTATTTTTTTAAATGATTATATATGTTTTATTAATTGTATATATGAAAAATTATAGTTCATTTTTTTTAATATTAAGGATTTTTAATATTTTTCATTAAATTAGTGATAATTATTTATAATTGAAAAAATTTAAATATGAGATCTTCTATTTTCCACACTTTTAAAGAAAATATAAAAAATTATCTATGATAATGTAATTTATATATCATTTTATATTTTTTGAATGAATCAATATGGATTTGGACTACCGCCATTATCGATCATCAATAGTACATGATTGATTCAATTATAAATTTTTTTTCTTTTATAAGTAATTAATACTAAATTTTAATTACCCAAGTCAAGTTTTATTAAATTAAATTATAATATACTTTGCAAAAAGAAAATATATATATATATATATATATATGCTTAAAAGTGAGAACTGAACTGAACTGACCTTTTTTTCCTTGCCAATATTGAGAACTATAAGTTCAACTAAACCTTTAGTATTCATCAAAAGACCAAGAGTCAACGACTCCCTCACCGGTATCATAAACATCATCGCCACCACAAAAGTCCCAATAATCTTTCCGGCACACGCCGTCGTTATAACCAGAACCAAAAGCCCCCACGCTCTTCCGCCGCGAATCGTCGCCACATCCGTCTTTAATCCACTCGACGCAAAATACAACGGAAGAAGCAAACCCGTCACAAAATCTTCAATCCTCTCTATCAATCTCTCTGCAAAATCTCCCCCTTTTGGAATCGTTAATCCAAAAACAAATGCCCCAAAAATTGAATGGATCCCTATTAGATCCGTAATAAAACCCGATACCATTACTCCACCTAGAATTAAACATATATAAGCTTCATCCACCACGCCGTGTTCTGCAGAACCGCGTCGGGCGACCCATTTCATTACGGGTCGGATTAGAACCAACATTATAATTACGAAAATAACACCAGAAACAAGTACCCAGATTGATATTAATGGGCTTTTACTTTTATGTTCACCTGATCCAGCTTCACCACCGTCACCGGCAATAGCAACGGCTAAAGCAAGTAAAATCCAAGCTGCCACGTCGTTGAATGCGGCGGCGGCCATTGCAATTTCGCCTATTTGAGTTGTTAAAAGTTTGAGTTCTGCTAGAATGCGAGCGAGTACAGGGAATGCTGTGATTGAAAGAGCAACTCCCATGAAAACTAAGAATTGTGGATAACCAACTTGATCTTGGCCTTTAACTGTTTTTCGGAGGATGAAGGCTACACCTATGCCGCAGATAAAAGGGAGAGAGATTCCGGCGAAAGCTATGCCTAAAGCACGCTTTCCACTCCGACGAATGGAGGATAAATCTAGTTCGAGACCCACGAGGAAAAGAAAGAAGAGAAGACCAATGCTTGCTACGGATTCTAGTATTGGAATGCTCCATTTAGGGAAGATCTTGTTCAAGTAGTCTTTGTTTCGACCCAAAGCCGATGGCCCTAACAGAATCCCACCCTGAAAATATATACATTAAATTTAACTAACAATAATAAAATAAAATAAAAAATTGCATTGGTACATGGTAATGAACCCTATATCAAATACTTTTTTTAATGTAATATCACGCTAAAAATACATTTAATTAGGATAAAATAAAGGTTAAAATGATTATACATATAATAAACTATAGAAACGTACTATTATCTCAGCAATGACTTTGGGTTGGCGAAGAGGCTTGAGAAGGAAGGCAAAGAAGCGGCTGACTATTAGAATTAAGGTTGTTTGGATTATCAATAATGGGAAGGCAAAATGAAGGGGATTATCTCCTTGCCAAGCTCCATTTGATGAGGTTTTAATGGAACTTATATTAAAGGGCATGATTGTTAGTTTAATTAATTAATTATAGAGGTTATAATTTTTGCTAAAGATGGGAAGGATCAACTCTTTCAAATTTTCACGAAAGGAAGGAGATAATTGTAGAATATTGGAGATGATAACACTGGATATTTAAGAGAAGTTGAGCAATTTAAAAACAAATGAGAGATTGTGATAGTGCTTGTCACTTGTCCACTAATTGGACTAGACCGTGAATTCACGTATAATGGGTGTACAAAAGGCATTACTTGTCCACTAATAAACAAAATCACAATATTTTTTTTTATAAATTAAATTATTTTTTTATAATTCTTCTTGATTGCGAAAAAAAATTCAATTTTACGAAAATATAACTTATTTTGTGTAAAAAAAACTCATAAATTAACAAAAATAATAATAATAATTTCGTAATTACGGAAAAAATAGTTCTCTTACGAAAAATCACAATTCTCTTATATTTTTTCGTAATTCTTTTTAATTGCAAAAAAATTTAATTTTATAAAAATATGACTTATTTTGTGCAAAACAATAACTTTAAAAATAAATTCCTAAATTAACGAAAAAGAAAAATAATTTCATTAATTTTATTTCATTTTGTTAATTTTATAAAGTTAATTTCATTCATTTCGTAAAGTTAATTAATGAAATTATTATGTTAATTTCATAAAGTTAATTAATGAAATTATTTCGTTAATTTCGTAAAGTTAATTATCAAAATTATTTTTCTACTTCATTTTATTATTTTCATAAAGTTAATTTCGTAAAATTAATTAATAAAATTATTTTTTTATTAATTTAGGAATTTTTTCGTAAAATTATTATTTTATACAAAATAAGTCATATTTTCGTAAAATTAAAACTTTTTTCGCAACTAAGAAGAATTACGAAAAAATAATTTAATTTACGAAAAATATAAAAAAATTGTGATTTTTCATAAAAAAAAATTATTTTTTTTCGTAAAGTAAAATAAAGTAAATTTACTTTGTTAAAAATAAAGTAATCATAGAAAACACCTATAGAGAATATATAATTTATAAAATGGTATAATTATCACTCATTTTATTGATTAAAAAAAATTGTGATTAAAGGCTCATTTGGATATGCCTTGGGAGCTAGGCTTTGATGTTTAAAATTTCAATTGCTAGTATGGGATGATTAATTAAGTCAACATTCAGATTAACATTTCAAAATTTAATGGTTAGCAATTAAAATTTTAAATTTTCAACAATTAAAATTTGATTTTTCAGTGGCTAAATAATACAGTTATATCATATACATATATACATATATGAAGAAACTAATTAGATTTAATTTATTAGCTAAATAAACTCAAGAATAAATAAATTAAAGGTGTTATTTCTTATGCATTTGGCCAGCTCTTGCTTAACAAAAAAGACGATCATAATTTGGCAATTGAAAACAGTTTTTGCTTCTATGCTTTGTGCCTGTTTGGATTCGCGTTTGAGAGTTAGCAGTGAGTTGTGAAATATTTAACCACCAAATAAAATATTTTGTAAGAAAAATATTAGGATAGTGTTTAAAAACTTCTCACCGTTAGTCTTTTGAAGCAGCAAATAAGCGAGAGTAAACAAGACTAGAATACATTTATACTTTAAATATCCTTAAGTCTACAAGGAATGATAATTTCTGAAGTCCACTAATAATAAAAAGATTAAATTTTTATTAATAATGAGATATCTCTAAACTATTATATAGTAGGCCTATTTATAAGGCATCAAATACTAATTGGAAACTAATAAAATTATTAAATAGGAATCCTAACTATTTTAAAATAACTTGAAAAATAAGAAAAGTAAATCTAATCTAATTAGGAAATTATAATAAGTATAATTATTAAAATATTTACAAAAACATATTATGACCTCCGCATCATACTCATCCACCTCAAGTTTGTAATAACTTGAAATTGAAATCTTTCATGTTAAATAAATAAATATTTTGAATACACTACTGTCTTCATAGAGCAACTTCCAAATAATATTTTTGTTTGAAAATTTAATTAACATGGAGCAAAATTGAAATTATTAATCTCAATAAAATTAATCTTTTGAAACTCAATGGAATTATAGGACATGTAGTCTATGAGCTCAACTTGAAATTTAATGAATTGATTACCGAAATCTTCACTCTTGCTTCTTTTTATATTCTTTTCAATTGTATGTACCTCAAAAATCTCAATTATTTTTCTATTTTTTTAATTGCTTCAATCTCAGTCTATATTTTTTCTTCCCACTAATCAAACAAGAATTCTTACAAAATAAATTATAAAAATATATTATCCTAAAAACTCCTTTCTTGCATAAGATTTTAAGATATTATTATTATTATTATTATTATTATTATTATTTAAAAATTTGTAATAAGTATAATTTATTATTACTAATAATTTTATGAAAAATTAACTAATTATAATTTATTATTTTATATTTATTGAAAAAGATAAATATCCTTTTTAGTAATTTTATTATTCAAATGCAATATCAACTACTGAATTATCAAATACTTTAAAATTAATTTCAATAATTGGCTTTCAATTATTGATCACTGACTGTTGACCACTCACAATTGACCGAGATAAATCAAACAGCCCTTTGTTTCTCCATATATCAGTCTGTGGTATATATGATGTTTCAAGTCATTTTCGACTTCTCAACTATGTAACTTGAGGGCAATATGTGAAATATGTTAAGTTCTGAGTAGGGCTGAACACGGTTCGGGAGAATTCGGAGATTTGAAAATCTCCAGAACCGAACCGAACTTCGGAGATTTTTAAAATGAAATCTCCGGAACCGAACCGTAAGGAAAAATCTCCGTACCAAACCGTTCCGATTTTTCGGGACGGAGATTCGGGTCTAATAGGACGGTTCGGGACGGAACGGGACGGTTCGGTACGGAACGGGACAAAACAAAAATTCGAAAATTTTTTATTTTTAAATAATTAAAAATTAAATTTTACTTATACATTATTCAATTTTATTAAATGTGTTATTAATTCAATATCAAAGTGTGTGTATATAT
>CATKHJ010280774.1:0-18349 GCA_949750685.1 Vernicia montana | reverse complement strand
AATTAATTAAATAGATTAAGGAGAGAAGGTTAGAAATGATATAAATATATAGTTGTAGATTAGAGTTTAGCAATTTTACGTATGGAATGGATAGAAACAAAATTTGATTTGGTAGTAAATTTATTGGTTTTAGAATTGTATTTAAGCAAAATTTATGTTGAGCTTTATTTAATTATATTATATATAAAAAAAAAAAATAAGTATTTTTCGAAATTGAAAACGAAATTTTGTTTTCTAAGTACATAGTAACCGATTGTCTTTATGCTAAATTTATTTTTTTTTTCATTGGTTTTCAAATATTTTTGGCTTTTTTGGATTTTTTTTTCGTTGGTTTTTATTTAATAATTTTTATTTTATTATTACTTTTAAATTAAATTAGTATTTACCTCTTTTATTTTTATTTTTATTTTTATTTTTTAATTATTTTGTATTTAATTAATTTTTTCTAACTATTATAGTTAATTAAAATTAATATTAATATAAAAAATAAAAAATTTCAATTGATGATGTAGGAGAGATAATATTTCAAAAATTATATATATATATATATAATTGCCTTGGAATTAAAAAGCTTCGAAGAACCCCAAAGCTAAAAGTCACTTTGAATCTCCAGAGTAAATTGTTTGATTTCTAAGATAGTTTAATTAAGGGATAAGGTTTAAAAAAATTAAAAAGCTCTTAAAGTTTAGCTTGAGGAATCTTGTTATTTGTATAATATAAGTCCCTCCTTTTAACAGTATTGTTATGGGACCTATTAAAATTGAAAATAATAATAAAAAAATTTATTTTCCTTTCTTCTCTCACACTCTCACCACCACACACACGCTCTCTCTCTCTCTCTTAGTCACCACCTCTCTCCTTCACTCTCGCACCACTTGCCTCTTCTCTTACCCTCTTCAATCTCAATCCACAAAGCAGAAAAAAATTTCCTTAAAGTTTTAATTTTAATTATTGAAAAATTGGAAAAAGCCTTATAATTATAAATAATCAAAAAAGTCTTCAAAAAAAATCCATAAAGAAAATTCTTCAAGTAATAAAAAGACGGTAGTTGTAAGCCTCCACTGCCATCTCTCACATCCAACAAAAACGATGCCGATTGCCGCACCATTCTACCGCCACGATCTCAACCTTGATTTTCGCTTTCCAGCAGGTCTTGCCACTTATAGCCATGTTTGCAATAATGGTTGCTACTGTTGGATTAAACACTGTGTTCAAAGCTGCTTCTTTGAAATTGATGAGTTATTTAGTATTCATCTTCTACTCAAATTTAATCAATACTCTTCTCCTTCTCTCTTTTCCCTTTTCCTTTTCCGGTATACATACATATCTAACTATTTCTAATTAGTATCAGATTGTACATATTTTTAGTTTAAATTTGCATCTCTTCATAAAATCACATACTCTGTTTTACTCTCAATTTGCAGTAGAACAACGATTACCTTAATCAAATTCCCTCTTCTGTCAAGAATCTATGCACTTGGGATTATTGGGTATATATAGAAATGTTGTTTTGTTATTGAAAATGATTAGTTAAGAAGAATTTTAATACCAATATTTTTTTTTTCCTGATTTTTGGAGGTCAGGCTTTTTGCTAAACTTATTGGATGTAAAGGAATTCATTTAACTGAACTCTCTTTTTTTTTTTTCACCAAAATTGATTTCACGATTTGTGGCCTCCCTCCTCTACGTCTTTCAAATGCATTATTTATGTAGCTCATGCATCTTACGATACTCCTCTCCTACAATGAAGTTTCTCTTAATATCTTTATTCAAGCAACTCTGTTACTCCCATTAGTTTTGAATTTCAGAGTATGGGAAAGTATCACAGCAGCTACTTATATGGGTGCAGTGGTTACAAGCTTTCAAAGGTCAAAGGAAGGTCATGTGGTAATCACACAAATAATTTTTACCTCCATGTTTCCAGTTTCAGATGCACCACAATTGAACACTTGTGGAGTCCAAAGGGAATGACCCATGAACTCACAAAGGTGTCCAAATGCAAGGTTTGAGAGGCCCGCACCAAGTAATTGATCATGCACACCTGTGGAGTTAGCATAACTACTTCCATCAAAGATCAGTTTTCTTGCTCTGTCCAGTACTCTTTCAACACTGGTTCAACTCTCTCTTTTTTTTATTTGTTTGTTTGTTTAAAGGGAGAGAAATAGGTTTTGGAGAGTCCGTTGAGAGAGAGAGAGAGAGAGAGAGAGAGAGAGAGAGGAGAGTTTATTTATTTATTATTATTATTTTTACTTGTAATGAGTCCCACAGAATTAAGTATTTGATGAGTGAGGAGCTTATACGACTCAAATAATAAAATTTGTAAGATTTTTATTTTAAAATTTAATTTAGAGGCTTATTTGCTTTTTGAGCCAAATTTTAAGAATTTTTTTATACCTTATCCCTTTAATTAATTAGGATAGAGATTTTTTCAGTAATAAGTCAAATAGTAATATCAAACACATAATTAGTAAATTAGTTTCCTTATGCACTGTAATCGTTAGAGAGGTCATAAACAAAATTTGCAAAGTCTAATAATATGGTATATGTTGATAATAGGCAAAATAAATAAGAATCAACTCAATAGCTTTAGTCAAAATAAAATACAGCGTTGGATTTTCCCAAAATTTATAATATTTGCTTCACACAATTTGCGAAATCTTATAATAGGCAAAAATAAATAAATAAATCATTGCAGTAGTAACACACAACACAGCCTAATAGCTTTAATTTAGTTTAAATTTAACAAACTACTTTAATAATTTGAAGAGAAAAGAACAATTAAAAAAAAAAAAAAAAAGGACACAAATTTAATCTTGATCAACATCCTCAAAAGCCCTTTCATTCTCTTGACGAAGTTTTGCTTCTTCTTTTGGCGTAAAATCATTCTCAATTCCAAAAAAATTTACCAACAAATTCCACACTCTTGTTTTTTATAAGATCAGCTGTAGCTTGCATTAACAAATCAAGCAAATACTTGATGTCCAGATAATTACTTGCCAAAATCAAATCCTTAAGCTCTTCAATACTCAGCTTCTTCACAAATTTAGCATCATAGGCTTTGATATTATTATCAAAATCAGTTGGGTTTGATTTGAGTTCGAGGTACTTTTTGATGTAGCTGATTATTAAAATGAGCGAGATTGAGGATACATTAGGGACAGGTACTACTATGGATTCATTAGACGCAGAGGAATCATTACTACTCTCATCAAATAAATTTTTAACTATTGTCATCTCCATAGCCACGGCTTCTTCCACCTCGAAAAAGCTCATCGCTGAAGGTCTTCAAGGTGATCTTCATGCTTGTACTTTGCTTTGATTCAATGTTTCTTGGTATATAAAGTTTAATTGTTGAAAAACTAAAGCGATTTTGGTTATGCATGTTAAGGATATATAGTAGTAATTTATTACTGTAGCTGCAAGGAATCGGATTAATAATAGGTGAAATCCTAATAGGAATATAAAACCAATATACATATCCAAATAAATATTACTTTTAGTTAAAATATAAAGAGGTCTCAAGTTCCAATCCCAGTGAGAATCTAATATATATAAGTTCACTAGTGAAACGTAGGAAGAACAAAGAGCAAAAGCCTGGAAGCCCTAAACTTCACCCAAATCTAAATATAAATTAATGAAGAAAGGGCTTTTTGTTTGTCACTTCAAACTAATGTAGAAGACCTAATTCTGATCCAGTTCACCTTGGTTATCATCTGTCTTTGCTAAAGGCATAAGTACAAAAAAATAATAATAAGTTAAAACTACAAAAGTTGAAAACATAATGTGGTGAAATTACAACATTTTCCATCTTCAAATGAGCAGCAGCTGTTTTTACAGAAGAGTTAAAAACTTAAAATGCAAGATTTAGCTTAATTTGACTCTTCTTCTAAAGATACATACAGATATGACATTTATGAAAAAAATTACACTCAGATGCAATAATTTGTACGAAACTTATCGCATGTTACAAAAGCAAGAGTGAAAAATAAATTACCTTCTCAAGTGGTTCCGTGCACATATTTTATTGAAGAAGTTCTTTGTATAAGCAATTACCAGACCAAGCCTTTTCTTCTCCTAAATCTATCAACTCGGTCAGTGCTCATTCGAGATTTTTCAGGTTTATTTGGCTTCTTGGACTTCTCGAGTCTACTATCTAAACTATTTCTAGAGATTTCAGGAAGGTCAGCACCCAATTCAAAAGTATCTGACGTTCCACCCTCAGATGAATGGTTCTGACTTTCAGACTCTGTTGTTTCTTTAGAACCATTTGTAGCTGCTTTTGATTTGCTTATGGTCAACACAAACTTCTTCAAATGTCTGATGAATTCTGGATAAAGCTCTAGATTGCAATGTCCACCCCCACTTATCCATAATGGTTTATACTTCTCTTTGCAAAGCTCCCAAAGCTGTTTCCCATGGGAGCAATCCACAACTTCATCTGATGTTCCCTGGAGATGGAAAAAGAAAACATATCATTATATCAATTTCATCTCTAGCATTAGTGAAAAATGATGCCAGTTATTTTATATCTAATTCCCATCAGCAATATTGTAGAAATGATAAATATTATCTTTACGAGTCCAACCTCATTGCAAGGATGGAATGTATGATGATATTTGTAGAGAATACAAAACTTCCAACACAAAAAGGTGAAGTGAATAATAATGATAACAATGACAATGATTAAGTATAGGTTATGATAGTACATTCATTATTCATGTAACCAGGTGGAATGGAGGAAAATGAATCATATATCAACTAGCAGAATAGCAATTATTGACAGGGCAACCCAGCTGAACATATGCCAACCTGAGAATATGAAGAATCGAATTCAAGACCCAGAACCAACCAAAAACTCATTCCTGGTTGGTGTACCATTAAAACATCTTTTGGATTCATGCATGCCATAATGCCACACAGAAGACTCACCTATCATTTTATTTTACAAAGAATAACTACACAGTTCTAAATTGATTTGTCACCACCTGGTGCAAGTCCACAGTAGCCCAAAAGGCTACTCATTTCTTAGATCATTAGCAAGAACAGTACAACATTTGTTTACAAGTTATGACTCCAGCCAGTATTTCAACCCAAGGAAAGCTTTCTTCACATTTACAATACATTAAAAAGTTTGTGTATCCATATCTCCTTGTGGCTGTGCTACAAATATGAAGTTTTCACAATATTAGAATATATAAATTCCTATTCTGGCACAAGAATACACAACAACAATGCCCTAAGACATCCTCCATTCAAGCTGTCAACTTGTTCATTGCATAAAATTACATCACAAGCAGAGAGGGGGAGAGAAGATGAACAGGAAAAAGGAGACTTAAATAACAAGGGAGATGACACTTACATGAATTACCAGAACAGGACAGTTCACCATTCCAATTTTATCAATATTCTGAAAAGACAAAGTAACATAAGTTATCATGTAGAGAATTAAACAAGCAAATCCAGTAGAATCAAATTCAATGCTAGAAACGTTACCTTGTATATGTCAAACCAGTATGTCCTCTTGACTGGGTATAATACCCTCATTCCAGACAAAATTGGGCTGTGTAGAACCACACCTCTCAAGTTTGGTAACCGTGAAGCAAGATCAACTGTAGGGCCACTACCAACAGACTGACCATACAGTATTAACTGTTCATCTTTAACCCCATATTTTTCTCTAAGGCAATTATATGCTGCATCTATATCAGCATATGTATTACATTCAGTTGGCTGTTTCAGAAGAAAGGCAATTGTTAAAAGCAACATCAGATAATTTCTTAACCAACACTATTTAAGTATAATCTGTTCTTGATTCCCAAGGAAATCAGAAAATTGCATATCAGCTGCTAAATACACAGAAATGTCTCATGCAACAAACAACAATAGGCACAACTCAACACTATTTACAGTCCAACAACCAAATTATTCCAGACAACTCAATGTTTAGTGTCAAGTCCATAGAAGCGTCCAACACAAAGGCGCACCTAAGTTTAACATGCAAACCATTTGACTTGAGAAGTTAACAAGAACTTCAAGTTTTCTGTCCAATTTATTAACCAATACTATTAAGTATGATCAGTTCTTGATTCCCAAGGACATCAGAAAATTGCATATCAGCTGCTAAATACGCAGAAATGTCTCATACAACACTTATTTACAGTCCAACAACAAAATTAGTCCAGACAACTCGATGTTTAGTGTCAAGTCCATAGAAGCGTCCAACACAATTGGCACACCTAAGTTTAACATGCAAACCATTTGACTTGAGAAGGTAACAAGAACTTCCAAGTTTTCTGTCCAGTTTAATGCTCAAGAAAAATTTTGTAAGCATTGGCAAGGCACAGGTGTTCCATATCTCAAAATCAAAATCTCTGTCAAAAATAAAAAAGCCTTCATCCAAGTATTTCACCACCATAATTTGAAATCAAAACAAATATTGAAAAGAGTTGAAAAGATGTATAGAATTTATTGATGAGGGCCATAGACCCCCAAGTGCCAGAATCCTTAACTATGAGATGGAAAGTAGAATGAAAAAGCTGTAAATTGAGAAAAAACATTCCAGTTAGCATAAAATTGTTCCTTTTCAAAATCCAGTTAACATAAACAACCTACCCATTTTCTAAAATATAAGGGAGAGGGGAAAAGAAAAAAGAAGAAGAAAAAAACTTCAAATATAAATCTAGCAGCCCCATTATAATATGTGATAATTATTAATAATATTGACACAAGATTCTACTCAACTTTCAAAAAGATCATTATAATGGAGAAGAAGAAAATAAAAGGATCACTAAATCTTCAAGCTTTATAAAGGGAAAATTTATCCAATAAAAATGAAAGAGGGAAAAACTCTTGAGTTTGAAATTACAAAGAGTCAAAGACAAAATAAAACGAACTAATTCTATGTGCTTTAAATTTAATAAATCTCTGAATTCTGAAGGGAATCTACAAACAAAGATAATCTAATGTATGTGATAAAAGATAATTCAAAAGGGCACATAAATTTGGTAAAGCTACTATGGCATGCATAAAAATTCTGTCCAGCATTAGGAATAAAGAATGAGGAAACTTGGTATCTAACCTTTCCACTTGATTGTCCATAGCCAGAGTAATCATACCTGGATAAACAAATGTATATAAGAGATGGAATTAGCCCAAAAGGCAAACAAATATAATAAAGCATTCCAAAAATGGTGTAAAAAACCATCAAGAATAGGGACATTAGTCTGTTTTCCCAATAAGATGCATTTCTGTTTTTGTGATAAGTTAAATATATTTCATGTGTATCCCAATCTGATCACTTGCACAATTATCACGCATATTATGTGTACACATTTAGTTTGCACAGAACAGTCTCATAGTTTTCTATCAAAATCAGTTTAGGAACCAGCAAGCAGCGACATAACTAAATATCAAGTAACCCAGTATTCTCAGCAGGTCCTTCTCAAATCTAATAGTTATGCATGCAACTATTGCATGTAATTGACATAGGAATGGGTTTAAATATATCTGCACATAAGGAACACGATCAAAGGTACAGAACAAATACGGTAAGCATTGAACTATTGTCACATTGATAAATTTTCCCTACTCCAACTATTTCAATGTATTAATTTTAAAGTAAACATATTCTCACATTATAAGGTCTATGGGACGAGAGAGGCTACTAATCTTTGGTATTTCAAAGTGCAGTGTGACTCCCAATGGATTCAAACAAAAATATATAACTGAATAAAAGTGATGTCATACAATCCTATTCCTCTAGCATGTTAATATGTGCACTCTTACATGTACATATGGCAAAGATTATGCATGCTCTAGTAGAATTGTCAAAATCAAATGATGGTTTTAGAGTGTTGAAAATTAGCACCATAGGAGATGCACATGGAACCATCATATGTCAAATTGACATTTCTTAAAGCTATTAGTAGACATGAGAATTTTAAGTTCCACTTGCCAATAAAATATTAAGCAGTGCTGATGACTCAAACTAAATATCACACTGATTAGATCCAGCTTTTTTTTATATAAACAAGAGATGATATTTAGATATGCTGATAGTTCAAACCACACTTAGAAAATAAGAAGCAACAACAGAAAGCAAAAAAGCAAAACTCACATAAAGATGGGAACTTGCTAACAAACAACTACCGCAGGATGACTCAAAACCCCAATTGCAAATAAACTCTTCATTCCATCTAATTCAATTTTACAGCATTTTTCCTAAGGAAGCATTTTATAAATTTTGAACCATGAAGAATAGGAAGTAAAAATTGCTCTAAGCAAGAACTTTTCGAAGTCTCAGTCCCTATCCTTCAGCAGACAAGACTTTCTATGATATCTACTTTGCTAACAGAATGCATCACCACTTAACTTTTTCAGCAGCTTGACTGGCTATTCAAGATTCCATAAATTAGCCAAACATGACCCAAAAAACATGGTAACTACAATTCATTTCTTGGGGGCAAAAAATAAAAGTTAATTAACACATCATTAATCTAACAGTTGATTCACATAAAAGTTACAAGAACAATACACTTCCCCAATACGGAAAGTCTTCTGTAATCATATCTGGAATAAAAGAAATTATATTTTGAAAAAATAGAAAGCAACAAATAAACACATTCCTCTCTAATTTGGCCAGTTGCTAATATTACAACAACCACATTTCATCAATGGTATCATAAAAGGCAGGATATCTGTTGGGTAAAGAAAAATGCAATATTTCTTTGTGGCAGCCAGCTTTTAAAAAATGAACCTCCGTTAGATCAGAATTTCCTCCAAATACAATATTTAAAATGACATGATAATAAGACTTACTGTAAGTTTTTGTCACAAAGCAGTTATTATTGGTAAAGGCAGACCTTATTAACACTTCTGCAATCTGAAAAAATTAGGAAAAAAGATCATTTTCATGGAAACACCTGTAAAGGGATTCTTAGAGTTGTCATTTGCAGTCTATAGACTCAAATGAATGCTAATCTTTTACTTAGCACTAAGCAAATTGAAAACAATATCAGGAAATATCTCTTGAAGTTGGAGCTTTTCCTACATTTCTTACAGGTCTTTAGAACTCCTGGCTGGTCTCTGATTCAAAAAGAGTCATGGTAGTTGACTAAGGGATTGTGCAAGGGTAGGGTTTTATTAGAAGTAAGAGTAAAGATAATAAGATTGCAGCAAAGGACACAGATGCTTTCAGGTTCTATAAAACAACATATTTGGAAGTTTAGAGCTATTTTGATGCTTACTGAGACTGATAATGGAACAAATTAGATTTTTCACTCATGAATTTTGATACAATGAATTGTAGATCTGAATGTTATGCTGTATTGTCTGAAAAATTGAAAAAAAAGATTGAAAGTTTTAGGCTTTAGTTCTAACATTTCTCAGCATCACACCTGAAGCCTTGTCAGCATTAGACCTAGTTTAGGGTTCTAACTTCTAACATAACCCCTACAAACAGCTAAAGCTTCCGGCATTTCTGCAAAATTTATCTTCATTCATTCTACAAAAGACATGATAAACGTTCACAGCAATATCACATAGACTCCTAAATCATGATACTTATACAAGCAGAGCTTGACGCAAAATTTTAACCAACACAATTCAAATATGAAATTATACATTCATTTTTAAGGAGGACAAGGAAGCAGAGATTTTAACTACCCTGCATTACGATGCTAGTATCCGACCATCAGGCCGTTTCCCACCAACAGAAAACTACACGGGCTAAGAAAACTAGCACAAGCATCCATTTGTATCTTTCCAACATTGTAGTTTTTGAATTCACTTTCCAATATTACTTGTAGTTAGCTTCCTCAAAAACAAACATTATACTAAAAGATTGTAACAGAAACTCAATAAAATTTATCCATAAGTATCAAAAACCAAAATTATTTCTTAACAAATAAACACTTTACTTAATCCACATCTGTAGGCACAGAGTATTTCCAATAACTTAATGAACTGTTTAACAATGACTAATCCTAAAAAGTTCTACTGTTACCTTTAAACTCAACCAAAACAATCATATAAAAATTAAAGAAAAAATAAGTTAATACCCCATGAGATTAATGCGAAGGCGTTTACTCAATTCGACGAAAAGCTCAAACATTTGTCCCAAATCAGCTGCATTTCCATGGGAATATAGCAGAGTTGCTGATGCTTTTGTATGCTTTATATGGACAGCCACGATTTCGTTTCCCCGGCGAGTCCGGAGCTTCAGAACATCCACATCCACCTCATCTGTCCTTGGTACCTCCGGAATAGATAGTCCGCCGGGGCTGGAATCGTCGGCTACCACAGTGTATGACGGTGGATTTGGCGGGAAGAAAGCGAATTTTGCAGCAATTGACGAGGTGACTCCGCCCATCTTATAATCATCAGAAGCTGTGGATTCATAAATTACCGAACTCCCCTTCACTCCCTCTTCTACAGTTTCAGATCTTTGAAAAAGATAGAAACTTGAAAGAGATGGTGATCAGAAAGAAGTGGAGCTACTGGTGATAGTGGTGGTGGCGGTGCTGGTGGTGGTGGTGGCAGTGATGGTGATTAGAGAGAGAAAAGAAAGAAAGAGGAAAGGAAAGGGAGATAGTAGAAAGAGAAAGAAAAATTATAAAAAGTATAAAGAAATAAGATAAAAAGAAGAGAAAAGGAGGGGGAAAGGGAGAAAGATGTAAAAGATATGGAAAGCGGTGGCGCGTGACGTAGAACAGGGCGGCGCGTGACGTTAAGTGAAGAAGCGTGTCAAAATTGGGTGTGGAACGCCATAACTTTTGAACGTTGCATGAACTGGACAATGAGGTTTTAATCGTCGTTTTAGACTTACTTCTATTATTATTATTTTTCTTAAGCTTTATGGAGAGAGAGACCGTTCAGTGGAGATTGTCGCCTGAGGGTCACTACAGATGTTAATTTGTACAGCAAAACGACACTTTGGTATGCCGTTATCATTGGTGTGTATCATATTCATATAGTATATACTAGGACAACAATTTAGTCCGCCTCGTAGAATACTCATCCACCTTGCCCCGATTATTAAATGGGGTGAACTGACTTTAAAATTTAAAATTTAAATCAGATTCGGGGCGAGGTAATTAATGTTATAATTCGCCTCGATTATATATATAATATATATATTTTTTAATTTTTTAAATATTATATATATATTTAATATATCATTTTTAATTTATAGTTTATTTTAGAAAAAAAAAAAAAGATAAGTTATATTGTATAGATATGTAAAAAATAGATATAAATGAATATATATGTATATATGAAAAATTAATATTAAATAATTTTTTTAAAAAAATAAAATAATAAATAAATTAAATAAAAATGGATATATTCGCGGATATTCATCCTGTAGTGGGGCGAATAACGAAACAGGTATAAATAAATATTGGCGGGGCGGATATGAATAATAAAAAACTCGTCCTATATTCGTTCCGCTACCATCCTTAATATATACACATGGGAGCGTCTAATTCTACTGCTATACACACAAAAATATACCTATATACATATGGTCGTGCCATGTTTCACATCTTATATTTGTATTTAGGCAAAACTCATTCTTAAACTCTTAAATTTTCACAAATTTATTTATTGAACCTTAAAATTTTATTTGTCCACATCAAGCTTTCAAATTTTTATTTTTTTCACAAATTGAAAAAATTTTTAGACAGCTGGTAACGAGGTTGAGCTTCACACGCGTCAAAAATACGTAATGAGAGTTTAATGTTGACAAATAAATCTTTAAAGGCTCAATAAATAAATGGTTTAATGCATATTTTCCCGCTGAACTTGACATCATTAGTCATTTTGCCTTCCTGACCTTTTAATTTAACCAATTTAACTCTTAAATTTGTAAAATTGAACATATTAACCCATTTCTGGATAAGAGAAAATTGCGCATATAACACGCGTCTGACAAAATTTTACTGACCTGTAATATCTTTTTAACTATTTATTATCAAAAGATAATTTTATCCTACCATCATGCTAAAATTCCCTAATTTTTTTTACTCTTCAAGCCTCTCTCTCTCTCCTCTGTTTTTCTAACAACTTCTCCAACCAACACCAAAGCTTCTTTCTTCTTTGCCCATTTACTGAGCTCTGATAAACACTAATTCTAAGGTTACACTCGCTGGCGGAAAATATTGGGTTCATTATCTTCTGTGTCTTAATCATTTCCTTAAACAAACTAAAATCCTTCATTTGATGTTTCCTTCGACAAGAATTTCTGAAAATATTAGATTGCAGATTTGCTAAATTTTTAAGCCTGTTTAATTATTATGTAGGCAAATTGTTCAGATATAAAAAACAAAACAATTTGAAATTCAATTGTTTAGATATAAAAAAAAAAAACAATATGAGATTCAATCTACACATTTATGATTTATGAACAACAACTTCAGAAACTATATGAGATTTACAAATGAAAAGGAAAGCCCATGAGATATACTGTCATTGCGGAGCTTGAAAATGTATCGCTCCATCTGGAAATTGCAGTTCGTGATTCCCAGGTGGACCTCTACCACCAATATCATATGAATGTTGGCTTCATTATATGAGAGTGGTCGTGGTGGTGCGGCGGCGACTATTGTTGTAGTGGTCACCATGACTGTGCCCTCCGAGAGAAAAGTGGGTCGCCATGATTGGGTAGATGAAAGATGATGAAGAAGAAAGGGATAAGAAGAAGAGATTGAGAAATATGCCAAAGGAAGATGTTATCGATCATGCCCTACCACAGGACTTTATCAAGCATCAAAGAGCTTACTTTGCAGAAATTACTGACTTTGCTTCTATCAAATTCATAATGTTCACTCTGTACACTTCTACTTCTCCTATCAACAGAGATTCAAAAACAATATTTCTGTTAATTGAGAATAAATATTAGCAGAATAACAATTTCTCAGAGAAAGAAGTTTTTCTGTATTTCTTGTTGTGTCTTTGTTACATTGTATACAACCTATTTATAGCCTTCAGAAGCATTCTGGTGAGCACATTTACAGGCTTAAATGGTGACTTAATAGAAGGAAATGAGTTGGTGGAGTTGGTAAGCAGTTAACACTTCTTGACTATTTTCACCGACTATTGACTAACTACTCTAACACAGCTAACACCCCCTCTCAAACTCAAGTTGGTAAAGAAGACATCTTGAGTTTTCGATGCAGATCTTGAAGTCTTGCCGGAAGAAGTGATTTTGTGAATATATCAGTAACTTGATTGGCAGAGGTAACAAAGTTTAAGTGTAGAGTTTTACAAAGAATATGATGTCGAACAAAGTGACAATCAATTTATATATGCTTTGTCTGTTCATGAAAGACATCATTGCGAGCAATTTGAATACTACTGCGATTGTCACAATGAAGGATAGTGGCTACGGATTATTTAACGCCCTTGTCATTAAGAAGCCAGCAAAGCCATAGAAGTTTCGAACTTGCATCGACTAAGGCACGATATTCTGCTTCAGTGCTAGAGCGAGCTACAACTGACTGTTTCTTGCTGCACCAATAAATGAGCGATGTGCCAAGATAAAAATAATAACATGTTACCGATCATCGATCTGTTGTATCTCCTGCCCAATCAGCATTAGAATAACCCGATAAAACTAAAGAGAATGTAGAAGAGAAAAACAATCATTGAGATAATGTTCCTTTAACATAGTGAAGTATGTGAAGAACTACAGCAAAATGAGTGGATCTTGGTGCAGACATGAATTGACTAACGACATGAACAGCATATGCAATGTTCGGTCTAATGACTGTGAGATAGATTAAACTTCCAACCAATTGTCTATATAATGTAGGATCTTCTAGAAGAGAGCCATTAGTCGCAGTTAGACGAACATTATATTCAATGGGTGTGGAAGAAGTTTAAATATCAGTAATTTCGGCACGAGAAAGCAAATCAGAAGCATATTTTATCTAAATAAGAGTGGAACCAGTTGAATCACAAGAGATTTCAAGTCCTAGAAAATAACTAAGAGAGCCAAGATCTTTCATCTCAAATTGATGATGAAGAAGTAGTTTTAGATCAGAAATGCCAGTGACATTATTCCCTGTAATGATCATGTCATCAACATATAATAGCAAGAGAGTTATGCCTTTAGATGTCTGTCTGATAAATAAGGCAGAGTCATGAGGACTAGAGTGAAAACCAAATTCTTCCAGTGTTGAACTGAATTTAGCAAACCAGGCTCGCAGAGCTTGTTTGAGACCATATAGTGCACGCTTGAGCCGACAAACTTTCTGTGAAGCAGAATAGCCAGGTGGAGGATGCATATAAACTTTTTCCAACAAATCTCCATTAAGAAAGGCATTTTTGACATTATAGACTAAGTGACCATTGTTTAACAGCAGCAACAGCTAAAAGACACCGGACAGAAGTTAATCGTGCAACAGGAGCAAATGTTTCTTTATAGTCAATGCCGTATTCTTGTGTATATCATTTGGCAACCAAACATGCTTTATATCGTTCGAATGATCCATTAGAATGAGTTTTAATTATGCAAATCCACTTACAACCAATTAGAGTTTTTCCTGCAGGAAGATCAACTAAGTCTCAAGTATTAGTTTTCTCAAGGACTTGGATTTCTTCTGCCATTGCTTACTTCCAGAGAGGGTCAGAACTAGCCTCACGGTAATTACGAGGCTCATGCATAGAAAGAAAACTAGAATAACAATGATAATCAATAAAACAGACTAGTTTTTGAGTTACCCAAGTAGAATGACGACGTTCCTCAATTGATGGAGGAAAAGTAGGAACAGGCACAGGTTCAGTTGTAGTAGGCACATTCTCCGCAGACGAGATTATTTTCGGAGTAGGAGAATTAGGTGTTGCTATTGAATTTGTTGATACGTCTATATCACCAAATGGAAAGAACTCCACAGATGAATTAGTAAATATATGATTAGTACTAGAGTCATGCAATTTAGAAATACTAGAAAATATAGTATTTTCCCAGAAGACAATGTCATGAGAGATACACAATCTATTGGAAATAGGATCCCAACATAGATAACCTTTATATTCGATTCCATATTTTAGGAAACAACAGAGACGAGCATGAGGTTCTAGTTTTGTGAACTCATGAGGTTGGAGTAAAAACAAAGCAAGCACATCCGAAAACTTTGAAAAAGTTATAGTCAAGAGACATACCATATAGTTTCTCAAAAGGAGAGATATTACCGAGAACTGGAGTGGGTAATTGATTAATGGTATAGACAGTAGTTAAATCGACTTCTCCCCAAAAAATTTCAAGACAACCAGAGGATAATAGGAGTGCTCTAACAGAATCTAAGATATGACGATGTTTTCATTCAACTCTACCATTTTGTTGGAAAGTATGAGGACAAGATTGTTGAACTAAAATGCCTTATTCATGAAGGAACTGTAAAATACTAGACTCTTTGTATTCCATAGCATTATCAGTCCGAAAAATTTTTAACTGTCGTGAAAATTGTGTTTGGACCATCTTTACAAATTGAATATAGATTCGAGGAAGTTCATATCTATTTTTCATACAAAAGAGCCAAGTAAAACGTGAGTGATTATCAATAAAAATAATAAAATATCGATTACCACCAACAATGGGGGTAGGAGAAGGTCCCCAAATATCAGAGTGAACTAAACTGAATAGAACATTACAATAAGAGTTATTATTGTTGAATGATAAAGCAGATTGTTTAGCAAGTTGACAGTGAGTACATTGAAGTTCTATAGGTTTAACATTCCCTAAAACACCACTAGAAATTAAAGGACGAAATTTACTGAGTGAGGCATGATTCAAACGCAAATGCCACTGGAATAATGGAGAAAATTTGGTTGTACTAGAGAGAGCATTTTGAGGGATTTGAAGGGTAGTAAGTTCAAACAGCCTCCCGATATTGCGTCCACCCCCCAGAAGGCGTCCCGTCTGCAGATTTTGTACCTGACATCCATTAGAGGAAAAGATGACAGTTAATCCTTTATCACACAATTGGCCTACGGAGATGAGATCTATAGCTAGGAAAGGCACTAGATATGTATCAGGTAAACTTAGATTAGGGAAAGAAATAGTGCTAACATGACTGATATTCATTTTGCTTCCATCAACAGTATGAATAGGAGGTAAAAAATTGTTCTTTGATTTTGATAAAAACATGCTAGGATCAGAGGTCATATGATTACTACATGCAGAGTCAATTAACCAATTTTTGTTACTTGGGTATACAGACATGGCACTAGAGGAGAAGGCACTGGAAGACATAACCTTTTTGAACATAGACTCGAGATCTAAAAAAGTGAGGGAGTATAAAGAAGAAGCAGATGAGTTGTCTAGTATAGCAGCATTGGCAGAAGATGCACCAATTTCTGAGGTTGTTCTGGACTTAGGTTGGTTGTCTCTCGGTCTTGATGGACGAGTGAGACTTATCGAAATTGAATTCTTGCAAGCTAACTTTGGAATCACGATGTATGCGCGAAATGCAGCCCACTGGAATTTCTGGATCACTGGCGGCGCGTGGGGTCCACTTGCCGGCGACGCACCGCCGCCAACGGTGGCAGATGGGGGCGCCGCTTATACCAATTTATAGATCACAAACCACTAATTCTAGAACTACCGGTGGTGTCGCTTCACCCCCCTAGATTCCCCGAAAAACTCCTCGAAAGTCACAGAGGCCGAAATCTTCTCTCTTCAATCCTAGCTGCCACCAGCATTCCCACCGGTCGAGGTGGGTACCAAATTACTCCTAGGCTCAAGAGCTTCAGGCTTGCTCAGATTCATGGCTGGAATCAATCGGAATCTCACTTGGAAATTCTTATCGCCGAAAAGGCGTTGAACAGAGCGTGCGTCGCCGTTCACTGCCCGCTTCCACCATTGTTGCTTCGCCTAGGGTCGCCAATGAACAAGCTCGCTGGTGCTGGTGCTGGTGTCGCTCACCGCCGGTCGAAAGCCACTGCTTCCTCTCTCTCTCTCTCTCTCTCTCTCTCTCTCTCTCTCTCTCTCTCTCCATTCTGTTACCCTATCTACCCCTTAACCCAAAATTTTGCTATATCATTTTTTAATAATAATAATAATTTCAAACTTTAATTATCATAAATAAAAATCAATATTTTTCTTGAATTATGAAAATAATTCTTTAAATTAGAATAACAATTTAAAATAATATCAAATTACAATTAAATAATATTTTAAATTATACTAATCCAACAATTTTAAATAAAAATGAAAATTTTAAATACCAACATAGTACATACAATTAAATAATTATATTTCCGTACAAAATAAGATTTTTAAAATAAAATAAAAATTCAGGTTATTACAGTTTGTGTACTTTAGATGTATATAAGTTATTATTTTTAAGTCATGTTCCTCATACCATTGAAATATTTATAGAGATTAGCGGCAAAAGTGAATGGTTGAGTTATTAAAAAATAAATATTTGTGAACTTAGGTGAATCGCGAGTTTATAAATAGCAGGAGTGGTCAATGCATCGTTTCAACAATTCCTATTAATGTCGATGTTAAAGTTTTATTTGAATCAATTAATGCTTTCTAAGATGCAATTTTTTTAGTCGGTTCCCCATGCACATCATGATGTCCCAACCAAATAAATTCAGTCTCCGCAAGTCTTAATTGATTCAAAATAAAATTTGCATCAGCATTGGAACCGGTTAATTGATCCATCAACCACGCATGATGTTTATAACTCGATTCAACTGAGTTCATAAATATTTCTTTTCTTTTCCTAGAACCCAACCCTCCATTTTTGCAGATAGTCTCTATAAATATTTCAATGGTACGAGGAACAAGACTTAAAAACAATAACTTATATACATCTGAAGCACACAAAACTAGCATATTTAGGAAAAATTTGTCTTTTACCACATTTCTCACATACCACTTCTCCAAAAATCCATCAATCTTATCATTAGTAAACTTTTTCAAAAAATTCATTTATACCAAAATCTTAAGAATATATTCTAACTGAAATTCAGTAGAGTGTCGGTTATACCTATAACATAACCCAATATATACACAACCTATAAAAAAAAAATAGTACTTTCAATATAATTTTCCCTTATAACCTCAACTTCATATGCAAATAATATCCACACAACGTTCAACAATCTCATCATAAACACATAATTATTATCAACAATATATAATATAAATTAACATTAACAACACTTATAATCAATGTTTTCAAATCCGGCCCGGTCTTAGAACCGGTGAAGGCAGAGGGTCACGGGTTAGAGGTCGAACCGGGGTCGAACCGGAATTTTAAATAAATTAATATATTTATTATTTATATGTTAAAAAATATAATATACATATAATTAAAATTAATAAACGTTATTAGAG
>CATKHJ010280767.1:0-22838 GCA_949750685.1 Vernicia montana | reverse complement strand
TTTCGCTTCACTTATGTTCCGGGTACCACAATGAATGAGCACATCACCAATTTTAATCAGCTAGTGGCTGATTTAGTGAATTTGGATGTGGCTTTTGAAGATGAAGATTTAGCATTGATGTTGTTGGGATCCCTTCCTGAGGAGTTTGAATTTCTTGAAACTACTATACTTCACGGGAAGGCTGAAGTGTCTCTTAGTGAAGTTACTGCTGCCCTGTACAGTTATGAGCTCAGAAAACGAGACAAGAAAGAAAGTACTAGTGGTGCAACAGAGGCAATGGTAGTGAGAGGACACTCTCAGAATCAGAATAAAGGAAGAAGAGGAAGATTGAAGTCCATACCAAAGAAAGATGAATGTGCCTTTTGCCGGGAGAAAGGGCATTGGAAGAAGGACTGTTTTTTTTTTATTGAAATATAACTCTATGCTGAAAATTACAAATATAATTTCACTATCATATTTTATTGAAATATAACTCTATTGTTACTTTTTTTTTTTAAAATTCAGATTTTTGATTATCTTACTATACTTACAAAATTCTTTGCGCATTTCATCTTTCATGGTTGATTTTTAAATGCCTTTCAAATGAGAAGCCATGTAAATGTATGAGTAATGTGTTAAAAAATACAAAAAGAGTTTGTGTTTGTTTAAATAGAGTTTATCTTTAATCTAATACATTGAATATATTTCATTCATGAATACACAATTATAATAAATTTTATTTAATTAAATAGATAGTATGTACAATGAATTTAGTTTTTTGTATAATTTAATGTATTTGTAGTTTATTAATATACATAGTTAATTATATTAGTTGAATCTTTATAGGAAATTCCATTAACACATACAATTAGTATAAATATTATTCAATCAATAGATAAGTACAATATTAAATACATAATATGTACAATGTACATAAATGCACTCTATAAATTAAGAAATTATTAATTTATCGATTATTTAATAACTCTATAAATTAATAGGTTTTGGCCGGTACTAACATTATTAATTTATAGAGGTTATAATTTACATATATATATATATTAAATTTTCGGTCCGTTCAATTCAAATTAATTTTTTTTTTATTTTAACCGAACTAAAATTTAATTCGGTTTATTATTTTAAAAACCAAATCGATTACTCAAAAAGTCAAACCATTCGGTTCGATTTGATTTTTTGATTTTTATGTTTTGATTTGGTTTTGCTCACCCCTAGTCTCAACACATGTCATTGTTCCTCTGGGTCTCTTTCTGGGTTTGAAACACCCATTTTCTGGGTCTCTCTCTCTCAACTTCAATTACAATCATTGATTTGTATAAATTTGATTTTGTTTAATTTGCAATATAGACCCAGAAAATTAATTTGTAAATTTAATTTGTTTAATATGTAAATTTAGTTTTGATTAATTTGTTGATTGATTTTAGTTAGAGATGGTAAAACTCGATCCGCTCCGACGGGAAACCCGTCCCCGCCCTGAACCCGATGGGAAATCCCCGCCCCGTCTATGGTAATGGGGCGGGGATGGGATTGAGTCTCCCCGCCGCGCCGCGCCCCGATCTCCGCCTCGATTTCATCAAATTAATATATATGTATTTTTTTATTATAATTTCATATTACATATATATATAAATTATTAGTTTTCTTTAAAATTATATTATTAAATATTTAATTATATTATTATTATTTAAATATTAATTAATAATACATAAAACTTAATATAAATATATATAACATTTTTGTCAAAATATATAAATTATGAAGTTTTAACATTAATAAAATTATAAAAAAATAAATGGGGATCCCTGTTCCCGCCCCACGTCCGCCCCGAACCCGATTTACCCCACCCTGCCTTTACCCTGACTATTCATGGGGCGAGAACGGGAATCTCAAAATCCGTCCCGCCTCGCCCCGCCTAATTGCCATTCCTAATTTTAGTTATGGTTTTTCCCAATAATTGATCTAAGTTATCTTCCATTTCATCTTCTTTGTTTGTATAGCAGAAAGCAATAATTATTTAACCATACATCCGATATAGCTGGGTGAAGAGTTCATAAGAATACAACACTAACAATGAATTCTATAAATGTGTCATAAATTCAAAAGGTAAATTTAGTAATGTTGCATTTGAATGTATGAATTTGTATTTAAAATTTAGATTTTAAATATTGTATTTTAAATCTATGATTTGAAATCTATAAATTTATAAATCTCTTATTTGGAGAGTGTAAGAAATTTTAAATTTTAAATTTTAAATTTTAAATTTTAAATTTTAAAAAAAAAATAGAGATTTTAGGTTAAAGATAGAGAGAATATATTTGAAATAACTAGGTAAAAAAGAGAATTTGAAATATTAAGTTTTTGAACTTGGTAAATTTTATTAGGTATTTGAATCAAATTCAAATCCACTCAATATTAATAATCCAAATAAGATATTTGACCCAAATCCAAATCTAAGATTCAAATCATTATCATCCAAACGGATCATAACTGTATTTAACAAATGTCTGTACAATCAATAAAAAGAAATAAAGATAAAGAAGAAGCACATAAACTTTTTTTTTAACATCTCTTGACAAAATTTACTCATGTGAATAGATTAACTTCAAACAATTACACTGGCAGATGATGTGATATCCATAAAATTATAATCAACATCTCATTCACATGAAGAACTCAAAATAGCCACAGAAAATTTCCAAAAAAGCTTGGAGGATGAGGGTTTGAGTGTGTTTTTGAAGGAAATATGAAAAATGGAAAATTTAATTGCAAATGAGAGGCATTTTAGATTTTTCACAAAATTTTAACGAAAAAAATAATAGAATGACTACTTAATGTAAAGGAATCAAATATCATGGACTAAAAAGTAATTTTTTCAAAATGTTGGGATAGAGTTATTAATTTTGTAAAATTTCATAGACTAAATCGTATTTTACCCTAATAATTATAACTTCCCTGCAGTCTTTCAGAAAAAAGGACACAGAATTGACTTTAATACGACAAAAATATTATCACATGTTGAAAATTTGGTTAAAAAAATATGCAAGTTCAACCTACATTCAACCAGGAAGGGAAGGTTGGGTTTACACTTCACCTGAAGACCCTACTGGGACATATATATCTTTTTTCTCTATATATAATGTCAATTGGTCTGTCAATTTATATATAATTATCCATTACAATTAAGCTTAATTAATACCTATTTTGTGTAGTTAATTTTTATTAGTCCAATAATTATGTCATCATTATACTCTATGCTAAGCTGTGCATGTTTCCAGCTCCTGCTTCTTCTCTTTGTGGCTGAATATGCAGAATCAGGCAAGATTGTCAAGACTCTGCCTGGCTTCTCAGGTGTTTTACCATTTAAGCTCGAAACTGGGTGAGCTATCTTCAACTAAACATATATAGTGATTATAGTTTGCTAATTATTCAATTATGGTTAAATCGAATGTCTATTTCACAATGCAAAAAGTTAAGTCATCGCCTTTAAAAATTTTGGATTTATCGTATTAGAAATATAAACTATTATTGGACTTTACGTGTTTGTCAAAGTCTAAAGTTTGAATTATGGTCAGCATTCTAATTAACTTTTTATTAATTATTAAATTTAAAAGGTCTTTTTATTTGTTTTAAGCTCAACTAGTTTCCTGTATTAGAAATTAACATAAATTATTATTGAACTCTCACTTATAAATTTAGTGATTTTTTTTTTTAAAGCAATATATACATACGAGTTAGAGACAGAACACACTCTTTAACACACTCTTTTACAAAACTATGATAAATTTAGTAAATTCTTCAATGATAAAAAGGACTAAAATTTGAATTATGGTCAACATTCTAATGAACTTTTTATTAATTAAGTTTTTAAAAGTTTCTTTTTTTATTTATTTTAAACTCAACAAGTTTTGCCAATACAAAGTATTAGAAATATAAATTATTATTGGACTCTTGCTTATTTGCTTGTTTATGTATTTAGATATATAACGGTGAATGAATCAGAACTATTCTACTTGTTTGTGGAAACGCAAGGGAAGCCTAAAGTAGACCCTGTTTTGGTTTATGTGGTTGGAGGCCCTGGCTGTTCTACTTTGAATGGATTCTTCTTTCAAACTGGTAATAAGATAATTACAAAATAATTAATTAAGAAACCAAATTTCGATTAACATTTTAATTATCATATATTTCACATTTTTATATTTTCGATATGCGCAGGTCCATTAATTTTTAATTTAACTGATTATGCTGGGGGCTTGCCACAATTAATGTACAATCCATTAACATGGACAAAGGTTAAAAATTGTTTAATTATTTATTTTGTATAATTAATACCATTTTCTATCATTTATTAATTGTAATTTATGCTAATTAATTAATTAATTAATTTTGGATGCAGACATCTAGTATAATATTTCTAGATGCTCCTGTTGGTACTGGTTATTCCTATGCTACAAGCTCTGATGGTTACTATACGTCAGACAAAAAATCAGTGTCTCAGATTCATGTCTTTTTAAGAAAGGTAAGTGAAAATAATAATAATAATAATAATAATTGTTTGGTTGGTTTAATTTAATATATTTTTTTAATCTTTTAGTATGTGGGTCTTTTATTTTAATATAATGCGTGCCAAAAAAAATAATATGTATAACTGGTGGAAGATTTTGAGTTGAAATGCTTTTATCTACTAATATTATTAGCTTGTAATTATGATAATAGTTTTCGGGTATTTTATATCGTATAATCCACAATGTTATTTGTATTCATATAACATTTCATGAATAAAAAAAATAATTATTAATTTGTTTATAAGATTTGATGTAAGGCGAAAATATATAAAAATAAAATTTATTTTAGAGGGGAGGGAATGGAAAAAATTTCAATTTATTTTGTTTGGCAAATGAAAATTTAATTAATAAAGAGAATGGAGGGGATATAGTGTTATTTTGTTTGGATGGAACGGAATGGACAAAAATTATAATTATAAAAAGATAAAAAAGTACCAAATAAATGATCGCCTACTGTCGCCTCCTCTTCCTCTCGTCTTCAAGCTATATCTTCTGTTTTTAATGGTGTGGCTTCTGGTTGTTTTTATGAAGAATTTGACATTTTGGCTGTTTTAGTTGGTACTTATAATTTAAGTCCCATTACTGTGTATTTGGCCACTTCTACTGCTTATAATTAATAGTTTCCCTTGCATATCAAAATAATAATAATAATAAATAATCACAGATATAAAAATGTCAAAAAAAAAAAAAAATTGGCTCTCATTTTAAATAAACATCAAACTATGGAGTAGTTTAGTGTATTTTCCCCTTATCTAATTTACAATTCAGAACCTCCAATTTGAAAATTGAATTAATAGAATTTTAATATTTTAATTTTTTCAATTATTTAATCCTTCTATTAAATTTTAAAAACTATTTAAGCTTTGAAATTTAATTATGTATTGTTTTGAATTATATTGCAGTGGTTTACTGAGCACCAAGAATACATAGACAATCGATTTTTCATTGCTACTGACTCATACAGTGGTTTAATAGCACCAGCTCTTGCTCAAGCAATAATAGACGGTAATTTCTTTACATAAAATAAAATATAAATTAATATTTTCTTTAAATATATTCTTTTTTTTCCTCCTAATTTTCCTCTTGAAATAACATTTATAATTGAAAATAATATCAATAATTGTTTTGATCATGATCAACATGCAGGTAATGAAGCAGGACTCCTGCCATATATTGATTTAGAAGTAATAATCTAAATAACCTAATTTTCTTGAAATATTTTACTTATAGTTTTTTTTTTTTAAAAAAAATTATTGAGAATAAAAATGTTGTTAAAAATAATTTCAGGGAATCTTGAGTGGATCCCCACATATCAATTCTCCCCATGAAGAAAATAGCAGAGTACTCCTTGCTTACCATTTGGGACTAATATCTCGAAGTGTTTATGAGGTAATTCCATTCCATGCCATTTCTATTGCTAATTTCCAAATAATAAACACACTTATTATTTCAATTATCAATGTATTATTTGAATTGATCTTGTAATTAATAATAATTTTCGAGGATAGGAGATTTCAAGTTTTTTAATATAAAAAAATTCTGATTATTTTGTTTTTTACATTAAGTATATATAATAGTAAGTTTGTGGTTTATTATCAAAAAGAAAATAGTAAGTTTGTGGTTAGTAGTTAGAGGAAGTGCGGGAACAGTACACCACTTCAATAATGCAAAACTTAGTTCGGCTACACTCTTCTAGCATTCAGAAGGGAAAACATCCTTCAAGTGAACGCTGAGGAACTTAAATTCGAGTATCCCCTCTCAAGCTAAGATGTAATTTTCAGAAAGAATACAATAAATAAAAGAAAGACGATGTTGGGATAGGGAAGTCTATTTATTTTGAGAGATCTTTATAATAAGTCTTAGTACTTGTTCGCAGGCCGAGCCGTGAATCACAATTAATAAAGGAAATTACAGGTTGGATGGACCGGATCTTTGAAAAATTGAACATTTTTCAAATTCAAGTCCGGTCCATGAACAGGTCTAGATCTTGGTGAAGGACACACTCATAAATTTAACACCACACTACAACTCAAATCTTTAAGACATTAGGTTTATAGGTCTTTTTCACATATATATCCCTCCTTAATCATTTCTATTTCTAAAGTGAAATTCCACACACTTGAAAATTCTAACAGACGAGACCTACTTCTTATTGTATAATCCTATAACCAACTCTCAATGAATTGTAAAATTACTTTTATATGTTTAGTTTATAATTGTAAAAAAAATTCTAAAATAAATGGCATTTGCCTTATGCAGTCAGCAAAAACTAGTTGCAATGAGAATTACATCGATGTAGATTCCTCTAATACACAATGTTTAGAGGATATTGAAGAAATTTATGAGGTTTGTTTGCGTATATATATATTCTACTGAGATTATTTATTCTTAATTTCCAATTTTTTTTCTTTGACCTAATTAAAAGAATTGAAATTAAAAATTTCAAGACTTTTGAATATGCAGTGCATTGATCCGATTAATGAGGAATATATTTTGGACCCTAACTGTGCTGAGTTATTCCCAAAAAAATCAAATGATCAACAATTTCGAAGATCTCTCAAAGCAAATTCAAGAAATTCTCATTTTCCATTTTTGAAAACTCAAGACTATTGGTGCCGGGTATTAATTTCTTTTATTATCTATTTTTTCTTCATTGTCTATTTCTCATCTTTCGTAGTTATATTATTTTTCGTTATTTAATTATAAAAAATTATAATATTAAAATATATTTATTTTTGTTACTCATTCAGGTGTGGTCTGATTAATATTTTCATCTCTTTAAGGGTGTGAGAAGTAGAATATCTCAGTTTTGAGTATCCCAAACCACAAAAAATTATCACTAATTTGGTGAGAAATGTTAAAGGGGATGGTTATATTTATGTAACTTACAATGTTATTTCTGCCTATTCGTGTCTTTAATGAACCAAAAAAAAGAAAAGAAAAGAAATTTCTTACAATAAGTGAAATTACAAAAATAATAATAATAAGAAAATACCAAACAGACTCTAAATTATCTCCTACTTCTAATCAGAAAAGTTTTTTTTTTTTTTTTTTTCTCATTTCAATTATAATAGGTAAAGATGTAATGTAAATTACTTATTTATTGCAGAATTTTGAATACAAACTTATTGACGTATGGGCAAATAACAAAACGGTGCAAGATGCTCTTAATGTTCGAAATGTAAGTAACAATTTAAAAAGCAATAATGAATATAAAATTATCTGCATCAAGTTACTGAATTTGTTTTCTTTGAATTGTAATTGTAATTTGTAACAGGGAACAATTAAGGTGTGGTATAGGTGCAATCTTTCTTTGGCAGACGATACATACACAAATGACATTGTTAGCGCTGTTGAATACTATAAAAATCTTACCAATTATGGAGTTCAAGTTCTACTTTACAGGTTACATCTCAATGATATACCTACTACTTATTTTATATATGTTCATTGAATATAAAAATAAGTGTAATTTTTTATTAAATCACATCTCAAATTGGAAAATAAATTTCAAGTCCGACATAATTTAGTCCTATATATAGGACAAAATCAAAATCTAAGCAAGCCAAATAAATCCTAGACTATATAAATTGGTGGGGGAATTTATGAGTATGTAGTACACTAGCAGTCCTCATGTGACGCCAACTAATCTATATTCGAGTCAGGGAGGACTATACATGTTCATGGGTCGGACTTGGGTTTGAAAAATGTTCAATTTTTCATAGGCCCGGCTCGATCGGCCAACAATTTTCTTCACTAATTGAAGCCCGCGGCCCGATCCACGAACAGATCTAGGAATGACCTTTTTCAGGGGGGTAAAGCTCTCTCAATGGTAATTGTTTTATACCCAAGGCTCGAACCTAAGAAGGACCCTTTTCAGGCAGTAAAACTCTCTCAATGGTAATTGCTCTATACCCAAGGCTCGAACTCAAGACCTCTGGTTAAGGGAAAAAAACTCCTTATCACTCCAACCAACCACTCATTGATTATTATTATGTGTCTTTAGTGTAAAAATGAACCAAAATATATACGCAATAAGTATTACAAAATAGAAAGATTGAGAGATCCTATATAGAAAGATTGAGAGATCCTAGATAGAAAGATTGATTAGGAATATATAGCTCTAACATCACTCCTCCTTCCCTCTTCACACATGCTAAACTCTTAATTAGTAAGTGGCATAAGCAGACTGAGGGCCACACAAGCATACTGAGGGGCCAAACAAATTCAAATTTGCACATGTGTCAAATCTTACTAACACACAGCTGCAAAAAAAATTAGAGTGCAGAATTGACTATGATATATTTATATTTGTACATGAAAATTATAAATTGCACCCAATTTATTCAATATCATTTTTTCTAAACATGATATATTATCTATTATTTTTCCGAGCCTCTATATATATATATATATATATATATATATATATATATATATATATATGATTGATTTATATGTAATTCTTAGCGTGTAATCACTAATCATTGAATTAATAGTATAATAATTGAGTATCTACTTCAATATCTTTTTATAGGTGGATAATTGTGTATTTGTTTTTGGTTTCTCAAGGAAAATTATGAGTGCAATTTGAAGAAGATTTTGCTTATAAATTATATAAAATCCAAGTGTTTTCTTATCATGCAGTGCTGATCATGATTTGGTAATTCCATATATATCTACTCTGGAATGGATGGAATCTCTAGATCTAACAGTAGACTATGCTTGGCGACCTTGGTTCGTTGATGGTCAAGTTGCAGGGTAAGTTTTTATAATATTTTTTCACATAAAAGTTGTTTTATATATTATTGGGAAAAAATAGTTTAAAAGAGTTGTTTAATTATTTTAAAATTTTTATAATCATAATATATAAAATTTATTTTAAAAAATAATTAATAACCTTTAATATAATTTGTTTACCTGCAATGCAAACAACAATGTGACACAAACTCATAATAAATAAATACACTTTATAATTATAATTATAATTATAATTATGTTATGTTATTAAATATTTTATTGTAGGTATGCACTTGGGTATGAATATAATGGATTTCGCTTGACATTTGCCACTTTAAAGGTAATTAATTAGAGCTAAACAAATCCTCTAATTCTTTTTCCTCATTGTTATTTTACATGTGAAATATAAAAATAAAAAGTAAATATGTACTTAATTAAATTATTTTCTACAGGGAGCAGGTCACTCTCCAACTCAATACAAACCTGTAGAATGTTATAAAATGTTTGAAAGGTGGATCCATTATTATCCCCTTTAACCAGCTGTTGAGGATCGCATATGAGAATGGAGGATTCTTAGACAAGTAGTATTCTTAGATAAATACTACTTGTCTTATGTTTGTGCTACTTTTTTGCACTGTAGGGACAAAATAATCGTTCAGTCTGGTAGTTCTTTTTTGAATACCTATTTTAATGAGGACAACTTGTCTTATCTTTGACTTTAGATTAATATTATTTAGTGGGTCCTTACATTAAATTGTTCTTAAAGTTTAGTAGGTGTATTGAATACTCTCTCCGTCTCACAATAATAATCGTTTTAGAAAAAGTTTTTTGTTTCAAATTATTTGTCGTTTTAGAAGTTCAAAACAGCATTTATTAACTTTTTTCTAACTTTGCTCTCATCTCTAACTCCAATATTTCATATGCTTTCTTTTATTTGATGAGAAAAAAATAAGAGTATATTTGTCAATTTCGATTAAAATTAAAGCTATTTAATAACTTCCTTAATATGTGTGCATCCTCCTAAAACGACTATTATTATGAAACGGAGAGAGTAATAATTTTTAAAAACTTCATAAAAGTCAATAGATATTCAATATTTTAAAAGAGTTTATAAAAATAAGAGGTATTTAATTATAATTTTTATAAAATTTATAAAATTAAACTGATATTCAAAAAGTCATTAACTTTTATAAATAATAAACTTTTATATATTTTAATTGACTTTTATATAGTGTTATGAATAAAAAATCTCAACAATTATCTTTCACTTTCTCACAAAATTTCCATGGTTTTTCTTTTTTTTTTTTTCAAAACAAATTCAGTCACAAGTGCACACAAATGTAAGGACCAGCCCAGTCTTTTATCCTCGTCAATGCAGCTTGCATCCCAAACTGAAACATATAAGAACATGGGCTTCTCAGGGGAAAGTCTAACCATCTTTCCTCCCTTCTTTTGTCACCACCTACCTGTCAATCAACCACTCTATTGAATTTGACTCCATTTGATCACATACTCATGAAACTTAACAGAGCAACTTTAAAAATCAATTTTTGTCTCTAATGTTGGTAACTTAAAAAAAAAAAAAATTATTCATTAGACACAAATGACATTTATTAACTTTAATTTTATAATCTTTCAAAATTTCTATAAATAATAAATGAGACTAATCTAATTAATTTCTATTAATTTAGAAGATTCAATGAACAAATCAAATTCAATATATAATTAGCGATTACTCTATTTTTTTTTTTTTTTAAAAAGTGGGCATTTATCGTTAATTTTAGATAAAAAGATAATTTTACTCCTCCTTTCCCTTTGCCCTTTTCCCCCTTTTATTGATCAAATAGATTATAATTATTAATTTATAAGTATATATTTTTACTCTACTTTTCAAAAACATTGAAATTAATTTTAAAAATTATAAAAGAAAAGGGACAATATTTTTTAATTATAAATTAATAATTATAATGGCTACACACTATAGCCATTATTAAGCAGCATCAATTAGGGGTGAGCAAAACCGAATCCAAATCAAAAAATCAAATTGAACTAATTGATTCAGTTCGATTTGATTTTTTAAGTGGTTCGATTCTATTTTTAAAATAGTAAACCCAATTAAATTTCGGTTCAGTTCGATTTTTACTAAAAAAATTTATATTTGAACCGAACCGACAAAAATTTATATATATATATAACTCTTAGTAGATCAACTCATCATCTCTTTTTTTTTCTTTTTTTTCTTTTTTTTTTTATGCATGATATCAATCAATTGTACTAGCAAATATATGAAATTTACCTAAAAATAATAAATTATATATATATAAGAATTGATATATATCTCTTAAAGGGTAAAATTTTTTAATTACCCAAAAATAACATGACTTTTAATGTAAAAGACAAAAAATCCACCTTATTCTTAATTTGATTGGATTAAAAATTCTTCTAATGTAAAACTTATTCTTTTATTTATTGTCCTAATTATTTTACTATCATATTGTCCTTATGTTGATTGGATTGATACAACATGATAATTAATTATCCATATTCCTAATTGTATGTGAATTTATAGTTTACATTCTAATAAAAATTCTAAATAATAGCTGTACTAATATAAATACATGATTTTATGATAATTGTTTTCAATCAATATTATATTAATCTTTTTTTTTTTTCAAATTTTTTTATTCGTTTCCTTCATTCAAAAAATATAGTACGTTCATTTTTTTTTTCTTTTTTGTATTTCATGTAATTTAATTATTTTGATTTATTTTTTATGCATAATTGTAAAGGAAAATTATATACTTATTAAAATAATTATTTATTATTAATTTATTAAATTTACATAAAGAAAAGTATATAAACCTACAAATTTAACTTAAAAAACTTTTCATTGCTTCGATTTGTCTTCTTATTGTTTATAAGAGATAAAAAAACAATAATTATCCTAAAAAAATATTTTTAAAATTTTATTAAAACAAGTTTAGATTCTTATTGAAGTAAAAAGTTACATACCATTATATTTTATTTAGTATTATCTTTTAAAATATAATATTAATAGAGAATAATCAATTGACTAATGAAAAATCAATCAAAATAATTTATTATTATTATTATTATTATTATTATTATTATTATTATTATTATTATATAATTTAATTTAATTATCTAATTATATTGAAGTATTATAAATTTTTTAAAAAATAATATATTTATAATTAATATAAAAATTCAAGTTTGAAATCACCTAAATAATATGCAAAGCACATACAAATTTGCTAGTATGTAAGAAATATTGGAGCTTATATATTCATGGGAGTGTCAATCTCAAAAGCTATCTATTAAGGTTGGAGAACCCAATTATATATAAGCTCATTAAATATCTTATATTTAATCAATATGGGATCTATCCCCACATCCAATTCTTTATCAATTCTTCATTTAATTCTTTTCATTCTTAACACTCCCCCTCAAGTGTCAACTAGATCTAAGTTGACACTTGACAATCATACGGTGATCACTGTTCGGATCACTTGAAAACATAGCCCACAATTCTTTTATCTTCTTCATTAAATGATGATCACTATCCGGATCACTTGGAAACATAGCCCACAATTTTTTTTATCTTCTTCATTAATTCTTTTAATTCGATTCCCTTTAATCGAACCTGCTCTGATACCATATAAAAAATATTAGAGTTTATATAGTCATGGAAGTGCCAATCTCAAAAGTTAGCTATTGAAGTTGGAGAACCCAATTATATAAGTTTCTCATTCAACATCTTATATTTAATCATTATGGGATCTATCCCCATATTCAATTCTTCATCAATTTTTCATTTAATTCTTTTCATTCTTAACATAGTATTATATAAATGTTGATAAAAGAAATATTATAATTAATGTATTGAATAATAATTTCTTATATATGTAAAAGGGAAGTAGGAATTTGAATTTTGAACTCTTAATTACCAATCACCTAATTGTATATATAGAAGGGTAAAATGGGTTAGAAATTAGGAATAATTCATTTAAGTTTCTAATGAGCTCTTGGAAGATAAATCCAACTATACTAATTTTCTTCTACTAGAAATATTATTATTTGTTCCTATTCATCATCATTAGTAGTAGTAGTAGTTGTTGTGATGTTGACTCGTAGTTGTGCTCTTGTAGTAGTAGACTATTAGTTGTTGTTCTTGTTATATTACTAGTTATAATCTTTGATGTTTGATTTTTGCTTCTTGTACACGAAGGGGTGGTGGCGCAGTTGGCTAGCGCGTAGGTCTCATAGCATAGAGAGTGATCCTGAGGTCGAGAGTTCGAGCCTCTCTCACCCCAATTACTTTTGCTTTTTAAAACAAATTTCAAATCAGAATGATTTTTTTTTTGAAAAATAAATAAAAGATACAATTGAATAATAATGCATTAAAAAAAAAATTATTCAATATACATTACTAAATTGACCTCATAAGAATCCACTCTGTTATTTGTTTTTAAAATAATATTAATTCTTATAATATATCTAATTAAGTATAACTTAACGATAAGTGTATATAAAATCTAAATTTCATTTCTTAATATTAAAAGAAAACATTAATTTTTACAAAACTCATTTAATAATAGATATCTCTCTTGGTCATATAATCATAATCCTTGGTTTTTTATAAAAAATATTTTTGGTCATATAATCATAATCCTTAGTCTTGTATAAAAAATATTTTGTTTAGATAGTTGATGTTTTAAGTTTAGAACATGAGAGTCAATTAGATAGGTTGCAATTTACTATTCAATTGATTTTCATAATTCAAAAGTTTATAGCTATTGCTTATTAATTATCTTAAATCTTGATTAATTCTTACAATTTATTTAAGAATTTTCAATAAAAGGTAGTGTTTCACATAAAAAGCATAATTTTTATTTGGTAGATCTCACATTAAAATAAAATAATTCATAACTTAATATAATATTTGTGTTTTACCATCCATTAGTTTCAAAAAAATTTTATTGGTATTTAGTATTTTCACATTATATTCAAAGCTCACTCCATACCTTAGTCTTATGTATTTTCGTTTCCTATCATGTAAATTGTCATATGTGTTAATATTTAGGCTGATTAAATAGTCGGTTCGGTTCAAAATCGAACTGAATTAAAAAAATTAAAAAATCAAACCTACATTTTAGGTAAACCAAATCAAAATTGAAATTTATATAAAATCAAACCGAATTGAAAAAGTTCGATTCGATTTGATTTTTTTTTCTTTTTATTTCAATAAACTATATATATATATATATATATATATAAATTTCGGTCGGTTCGGTTCAAATCAAAATTTTTTAATAAAAATCAAATCAAACTGAAATTTAATTCGGTTTATTATTTAAAAAATAAATCAAACCGAACCACTCAAAAAATAAAATAGAATCGAACCAGTCTGTTTAGTTCGATTTTTTAATTTTAGTTCGATTTTGCTCATCCCTAATTAATATGGTTATATTCAGGGACGGATTTGAATAAACATCAGGGTCAAGCCTCCAATTTTTTTTTTTAAATAATGTATATACATGTTTATCTATCTATCTATAATTTATATTTATCTATATTTATAATATATATAAATGTACGAAAAGAAGGAATATATTGATAGATAAAAACGTTTTTATATATTATCATTAATTATTAAGTTATCCCGACTACAAATATTATAATTAATTAATTAATTAATTAATTCCTATATTATTATTATTATTATTATTGCATAAGAAAATATTATCATAGTAGGATTTAAATTATTATTATTAAGAAAAACTTATTATAGTATAATTTAAATTTTTTTATAACTTTCCATAAAAATAAAAAAATTATTATTGTTAATTTCTAAGTTTTTTTTTTTTTTTTTTTTTTTTGAGATGGATTACTATTAATTTCTAAGTTAATAATAATTGAAACTTGAATAAAGCTGTTAATTACTACTCTATTTATAAACTTTGACTCTTTGAGTCGTGCTCTTATGTGCACAAATTTTAGTTAATATAACAATCAAAACATGCATCGTATTCCTAATCATAAACTAAAATTCTAATTTATATACTAACTTATTATCATATATCTACTTATTATAAAATGATTTGAATTTATTTACTTCTATAAAAATAATTGTCTTAATGAATTATAAGCATTCGTCCAAATTTCAAACTAAGAATTTTAAGATTTCAAGTCAATAAATTTTATAAAATTAAGGAGATTTCAAGTTAATTATTATTATTATTGCATAAGAAAATTTTATCATAGTAGAATTTAAATTATTATTATTATTGTTGTTATATATATAAGAAAATCTTATTATATATAGGAGGATTTAATTTTTTTTTATAATTTTCATATTTCTAATCTTTTAAAAGTTATTAATTGATACTTTTATATGTTCATGTTTTAATTTATAATTCATAGTCAATTTATTTTTCTTTCCTTTTTGTACCAAAGATTTTCTACAATGATATATATATTTATGACCAATAATCATATATTGATTGTTTTTATATGGATGAATGAATCATTCATCAATACTTATGCAAGTTACTTTTATTATTATTTTTTTCTTTTTAGTTAATTTTGATGTATAATTAATATTTTATCTTAGCATAATTAATTTAATAAAATTACATATATATATTGATAAAACGTTGTGTAGAATCCTACTAATTATAATGACTAATTAATAATTTCTAACCTTAATTCTAAAAGAAATTTAATTTATTTATCTACAAAACCCGAATAAACTTTTCAATTATAAAAATTATATTTTATTTATATTGAAAAACTTGTAGATTTTGTAGTTTATTGTATAAAAAAGATAAAGGTGAAAAGAGAGAGAAATAATGATAATTTCACTTTTGCTATTATTTATTAGTATTTCAGTCCATGTATGATTAAATATGAGGTCCACAAACAAAAGTCAAAGGTAAAATAAAGAGACGTTAAATTTTGTGGCGTAATATTAATTTTTTTTAACGTTAAATGTATTTTTGCATTTTGTAAAATATAAATGGTTAATTTATATTTTATAGTAAATATAAGAAATATATTTGTATATTATCCTTATATTTATTTAACTATTTTGATGAGTATTATTTTTTGTTAATTGCAATAATATATATGTAGAGGTACACTGGGTGTATAGGTACATGATTAAGTTCATTATAATAAGAAAAAAATAATTATTTAACTCCTACCCTATAAGTATTTTTTTAAAAGAAAAAAAATTAAGCTAATTTTACTTAGTGTAATTAATATTTATGTAAATAATGAGAAACTACTTACGCATAGCATAAAAAAAAAAAATAGAGAAAGAAGTAAAGTTTATTATTATTATTATTAACATTTTCTTTTAGGATAAGAATATTGCCAGATCAATTTTTTATAAGGTCAGAGAAACTAATCATTTTAACTCATGAATTAATTATATTATCCTTTTATCCATTTTTTTTTTTACTTCCCTAAATCATAGTAACATATGATGAATTAGAAGGAGAGTAAAAGAAAGAACTGATTATGGTATCACTACTTTGTAATATTAAAAAATTAAAAATCATTTTTTTTCGTCTCCACAAACTATCAACAATTTCAATTTTAATAAATTTAGGGAAAAAAATGAGATTTCGAGTCATTTTAATTCTAGACGTCATTTGATTCAACTTTTTTATCTATGGAGTTATCAATCATGCTACTCGTATTAGTTTTAATGATTCTAAACTTTTATTACTAGAATGCCGATTAAAAAATGAGATATAAAACCACTTAATTTCTTTAATTTTATTTGTTGTTGCGCATCAACTTCTTCTTCTTTTGTTTTAATCCATTATCTCTTTGATTTTTATTTTTTTAACAAGAAAAGTGCCCAGGGTGATTATTTCTTGAAATCATAGTTCCAAATCTTCATAGGTTCTTGTACAGATCTTCATTTAGAGTGTATTTGATTTGTATTTTTTTTTTCTGCAATTCAATGTATTATTGAACAAACAAAATGATGTTTGTTTGCTATACTCAAAGGGGTGGTGGCGCAGTTGGCTAGCGCGTAGGTCTCATAGCATAAAGAGTGATCCTGAGGTCGAGAGTTCGAGCCTCTCTCACCCCAATTACTTTCGCTTTTTAAAACAAATTTCAAATCAGAATTTTTTTTTTGAAAAATAAATAAATAAAAGATACAATTGAATAATAATACATTAAAAAAAGACTATTCAATATACATTACTTAATTGACCTCATAAGAATCCACTTTGTTATTAAAATAATATTAATTCTTATAACACATCTAATTAAGCATAACTTAACAGTAAGTGTATATATAATCTAAATAATAAATTTAGATTAAAATCTCCTTTCCCAATACTAAAAGAGAACATTAATTTTTACAAAAATCATTTAATAAAAGATATTTCTCTTGGTCATATAATCATAATCCTTAGTCTTGTATACAAAATATTTTGTTTAGATAGTTGATGTTTTAAGTTTAGAACATAAGAGTCAATTAGATAGGTTGTAATTAACTATTCAATTGATTTTCATAATTCAAAAGTTTATAGCTATTGCTTATTAATTATCTTAAATCTTGATTAATCTTACAATTTATTTAAGAATTTTCAATAAAAGGTAGTGTTTCACATAAAAAACACAATTTTATTTGGTAGATCTCACATTAAAACAAAATAACTCAAAACTTAATATAATATTTGTATTTTACCATCCATGGTTTCAAATTTTTTTATTGGTATTTAGTATTTTCACATCATATTTAAAGCTCACTCTATACCTTAATCTCATGTAAATTGTCATATGTGAGTAGAATTTGACTAATAAATTGAAATGGAACAATTAACCTTTACTAATAAATTGATTTTATTGAAATGGAACCAGATAATTGCATTGCAACCCTAGGAATCAATTGAATCAATTAAATGATCAATAACTATTCATTTCTTTTTTATTGTTGTATATGAAAAAATGGAGAAAGACTTTCAAGCTCAACCCGATTCATTTCTCGTTTTCCTTTGGCTTCTTTCTTGATATTGAGTGTCACGGAGAAGGTGTTTTTGGCTCTACAAATTTGGCACTTGTCAATCTGTAATAACAACAATTGCGCCTTAATCTCAAGGTGTTTTTGGATTTCATAAGAACTGGACCTAATATTTTGAATAAAAAAAAATTTTCAGAAAATAAATTACGAGTTTTAAATAAAAGAAAAAATCCAGAAAATTAAAAGAAAATCAAAAACAGAAAAGAAAAACTTAGAAAATACCTAGTTGTTAGATCTGTCACAAAGATGGGATGTAATGCATAATCGATGGCGGTGTTGGCGAAGAGCTGCTTCGGGTGTTCGATCCTTGATAGTGTGGAGCTTTGTCGGAGCTGGGTCGTTGGCAGGAAGTCAGATCCATGGTGTTGAGCAAGTGGGAGCTTGAACGAGATGAAGTGCTCACCGCTGAGAAGGACTGAGAACTGCGTTAGTGAGGCAAATCGATGGAGCTGTCAGCACTAGAGGCTCTTCAACTTGAGATGCGAAGGTCGGCAAGAGAAAGGGACAGAGAGACTGAAGAGGAATCAATGGTGAGAGGCGAAACAACCAAAAGTAATTTAACTTTTGTTGTTATTTATTAATATTTTAGTCCACGTAAGATTAAATATGGGACTCACAAATGAAAGTCAAAAGTTTAAAAAAAAAGATAAGGTAATTCATCTTCTGTAAAATGGAAGGAGATTTTTCCAACCTGCCGCTCAAGGAGCCGCCTCCTCCCTTGTCGGAGGAGGACCTTTCAACTAAGAAAGTGAAAGTTAGAGGAGGGGAGAGCAATGTTAGCAATAATAAGGTGACGAATGGCATTTCTTTTAGGGATAAACTTATGCGGGTGGACATGGAGGTAGAAGGCGAGGGGCATGTGAATTTGGAACTCATTATTGAGATTGTAGATGAGGATATTAGAACCAAGAGAGAAAATGGGGTTCCTACTATTGAATTTTCTGACAGAATTCAGGACTTGATGGCCAAATCACTAAAAAACGTTGTAGTGGTTAGACTTCTAGGGCGTTCAATTGGCTATAAACTCCTATGCTCTAAAATTAAGGACTTGTGAAATCCAAAATCGGGGCATAAGGTAGTTGATTTAGCAAATGACTATTACATGATGAAATTTGAAAATGTTGATGATTATACTTCTCAAAGGTTCTTGGACAGTAATGGGACACTACCTTACAGTGCAGCCCTATGCCCTTCTTTTAGTACTAGTGATAGCAACCTTGCAGCAATTGTTGCTTGGGTTCGCCTTCCAGGCCTTCCTTTGCAATACTATCACAAGAGTGTCTTAAGATCCCTTGCTAGCCTTCTTGGTAAGCCTTTGCATGTTGATTACACCACTTAGTCGGCGGATAGGGGGAAGTTTGCAAGGGTAGCTGTTGAATTGGATCTTTGCAAACCTTTGGCATCGAGGATTTGTATTGATGAGAGAATGCAAATTGTTGAGTATGAAGATCTCCTTGTAATTTGCTACCAATGCGGTAGATACGGGCATGTTAGTGAGATGTGTTCTTTTAAGGAGAAGGGTACAGTGGAGAATGTTGCTCCGGTTGAAAAGCCTGTAAAAAAGGGTGTCCTGATGGTGTCTCTGATGGATGCTGCTGGTGAGAAGGACCAGGGTTTGGGTCCATGGATGCATGCTCCGAGGCGAGGCAGAAGGAATGCAAAAAAGGTAGGTTCGGGGATGGAGGGGAATAATTCCCTAAATCATGGAAATTCTGTAGATGATCCCTTAATCAAAGGGAATCTAGCAAAATCTTCGAGATATGGTGTTTTAGCGGATATGGAAGGTGAGACTGTTATAATTGAGTCTGAGTCAATAGGTGTTATTAATATAGCAGGTACTTCTAAGGGCGTTGCTACTTCTGGGCAAGCTTCTGGGAATGGGCCCCTAAGTCAATATCGGACTCAATCTAAAGCCCATAAACCTAAAAATAATTTGAATGAGCCAAAAATTGATACAGGCCGTTCCAAAGAGCAAAATGGGAGGGGAAAAGAAATTGCTAATGGTGGGCCTTTGACTCCACTAGTGGTGACCAAACCAGTTCAAGAAGGAAGTGATCAGACACCTTTGTATAGGCATGCAACGTTTACGGAGAAAATGAATTTTGCTTTGCCTCCTACGCTTACTATCTCGGTTCCCACTTCGTTAGATGCTTTGTACCATTCAGTTGTGAAATATAATAATTCAGATGGGGTGGGAATTAATGGAGGTTATTCTAGCTCGTTATCTATTCTTCATAGATCCAGTGGGGTGAGGAGGCCACCTGATCTAAAAGGCATTAATCTTAAGAATAGCTTGAAGATTAAGCACCGTGGTAAGAAGATAGCTTCGAAGAGCTCTGGTCCAGGAGGTAATCAACTAGTTACAGACAAAATTGGCCTGGAAGAAATGATGGAACATTTAGATGGAGGTTTGAGTGTAGATGGTGTTGAAGAGGACTTTAATGCTGAGTCATAGTGATCTTTGTTTGCTAGGTTTTCTTTCTCACTTTCTTTTATATTATATTTTATTAATGTTTAAATCCTCTATTTTATCTTGGAATTGTCAAGGGGATGCCAGTGCAAGCTATGGCAAAGCTCTTCGTTCCTTTCTCCAGCTACATAAGCCTAGTATTGTGGTTCTTATGGAGCCTCGCATTAGTGGAATTAAAGCTGATGGAGTGATTATGGCTACTACGTATAGTCGGTCTTTTAGAGTTGAGGCGGATGGTTTCTCTGGTGGCATTTGGGTGCTATGGGATGGTGCAGTTGATGTGGAGATCATTGGTAGCTCATGGCAATGGATCCGTATAAAGGTGAATGATATGATGAATTCGCCCTTCTATTTCACTGCTGTTTACGCTTCTCCTAATCCGAGAAAAAGGGAAGGGTTATGGAGTGATCTAGCTTGCCTAAATTATTCAGTGCATGGTCCTTGGGTTGTTGGTGGCTATTTTAATGCCTTGTTGAGCTATGAGGATAAATCGGGAGGATCTGCTAGAAGGGTAGGTAGTTGTGCTCGCTTCAGGGATTGGGTTGAGAATGCAAATATGACAGATTTAGAGTTTTCTGGTCCTCGGTTCACCTGGGCTCGTGGTCTGATTCAAGAGAGACTTGATAGATTTCTAGTCTCTTCCCAATGGTTGGATGTTTTTCAATCTTCTTGTGTCTTGCATCTGGAGCGTATTCAATCAAACCATAGACCTATCCTCTTGAGGCTTGATAAAATTACTGGTTTCGGTGGCAATCATATTCCTAAACTTCTGGCTGCTTGGACTACTCATGCTGAGTGATTATGGCTACTACGTATAGTCAGTCTTTTAGAGTTGAGGTGGATGGTTTCTCTGGTGGCATTTGGGTGCTGTGGGATGGTGCAGTTGATGTGGAGATCATTGGTAGCTCATGGCAATGGATCCACATAAAGGTGAATGATATGATGAATTCGCCCTTCTATTTCACTGCTGTTTACGCTTCTCCTAATCCGAGAAAAAGGGAAGGGTTATGGAGTGATCTAGCTTGCCTAAATTATTCAATTCATGGTCCTTGGGTTGTTGGTGGCTATTTTAATGCCTTGTTGAGCTATGAGGATAAATCGGGAGGATCTGCTAGAAGGGTAGGTAGTTGTGCTCGCTTCAGGGATTGGGTTGAGAATGCAAATATGACATATTTAGAGTTTTCTGGTCCTCGGTTCACCTGGGCTCGTGGTCTGATTCAAGAGAGACTTGATAGATTTCTAGTCTCTTCCCAATGGTTGGATGTTTTTCAATCTTCTTGTGTTTTGCATCTGGAGCGTATTCAATCAAACCATAGACCTATCCTCTTGAGGCTTGATAAAATTACTGGTTTCAATGGCAATCATATTCCTAAACTTCTGGCTGCTTGGACTACTCATGCTGAGTGGAATGATTTTGTTCGTCGCAATTGGGTAGGGGGTGAGTCTTTACCAACTCAATTGGAGCAGTTTCTCTCTAATGCCACTAATTGGAACAAGGAAGTCTTTGGAAATATTTTTACAAAGAAGAGACGTGTGCTAGCTCGTATTAGAAGGGTGCAACAACGTCTTAAGATTTATAGTTCCAGCAGAAAATTCCCTTATTGCTGAATATGAGACCATTTTTAACACAAGAAGACTTATACTGGAGGCAGAAGTCTTCTAGTGATTGGATAAGACTGAATGATAGGAACACTTCCTATTTTTATGGGTTGGCCAAGCAACGGATGAAAAAAGCCCAGATTAATATGGTTTGCTTAGCCGATGGAGAGTGGTGTATGGACCATGAGATTCTCAAAAGGGATGCTTTGGAATTTTTCAAAAAGATTTACTCTAAGTCCATTGAAGCTCAAAGTACGGTTTCGTTTAGAGGTGGCTTCCCCAGTTTATGTCAAGATGATTATGATGCCCTAGCCTCTCCGGTTACTGATGGTGAGATTAGAAAGGCTTTATTCGAGATGGCTCCAATGAAGGCGCCAGGTCTTGATGGTATTCAAGGGTTCTT
>CATKHJ010280723.1:0-10133 GCA_949750685.1 Vernicia montana | reverse complement strand
TTTATATGAAATCTGTGATGCTTATTATCTTTAACACCTATGAAAATATCTTATTCTTATTGTATTGAATCCCTACAGTTCAATTGATGTTATTTCTCTTCGGCATATTGATTCTTGATTGTAATTGTCATATAACTATTATTCTTTCATGAAATTCTTATCTAGTATGCATTTCTACAATTTTACTGAGTTGACGTCTCACTATATCTTATTATTATTATTGTTATTATTATTATTATTATTATTATTATTATTATTATTATTATTATTATTATTATTATTATTATTATTATTTTTAAGAATATATTTATGAGGTTGAGAGGGGGTAGATTAAACCTTTCAGTCGTTGTTACCTTTTTAGGAACCCATGAGCGGCTTAGGGATCTGATTGAGCTATTTGGCCTGTTGGGTCATTTAACACTTGATTACTCGCATGAGGGTAATCTTCCATTGCTGAGGGATTTGGCAGAGAGGTGGTGGGATACAACGGATACCTTCCATTTCTCTTGCGGGGAGATGACTGTCACACCCCTAGATCTGACTATGCTGACAGGGCTACATTTTAGACTTCGCACTTAGGAGTTCTACTTGTCTTAGACCGATCTTCCTTTAGAGACTCTGACTGATTTGATCGGTGTTGATCCACCGTGTGGAGATTGGCATATTCCTTAGACCTGGTTGTGGGGTCATATTAAGGTCCTTACTTATGCTGTGGGTGCATTTACCGATGCACAGGCAGCTCGGGTTATAATTCTCATGATATTGGGTTGTTCCTTCTGCCACACCAAGAGGGATACCATTGACTTAAATATTCTTCGCTCTTTAAAGGATCTTTCAATGATTGTAGAACTTGACTGGGGAGAGGTTGCCTTATGTGTCATGTACTGAGAGATGTCTAATTTCTCACGGGAGATCTTTTCTGGCCTAGGCGGGACCCACATTATTTGGGAGGTGTGCCTCTGTACATTTCTTCTGTCATATTTATCTACCCCCTAATTATTTTTCCTTACCTGCTTGCTGCTTGTAGTATTGGGCTTATGAGTACTTTCCCTCTCTCTCTCCTCCTTTGAGGAATGATACCGTAGACCGCTTTCTGAGTGCCTACTTGTAGAGTTCACAAAACTGAACCCGGTATGAGAGACTCAGTTTTCTTAGGATCAGAGCTTTCTTTTCTCGTTTTGAGCCATCACAGGTAATATCTTACACCATTTCTAGTTATCTTGCCATCATCTCTGACCTTTACTTCCGTTTTGCAGGTCTGATGGACACTTTTTCTTTCAAGGCTTCACTTTCTTATTCAAAGGGTTAAGTCTAGTGTGACCTTATCTTCTCATAAACTTCTTTTGCGCTTCCGGTCTGATCGGATGTTCTACTTAGGTGAGAGAGTTCATGGATAAATGGCTGGTGAGAGGATTGTTCTTGTTGGTCCTCTTATCGAGATGCGATATGGATCATGCATCCAGAACCAGGATGCTTTAGTAACTGGGCTTCCGATTGACTCTTACTTGGATCCTGATGCTAGCTATGATGAGTTTTGCCATAGCCATCTAATGCCCAACGTTCCATTTCTAGACAGACCGACACCTTCTATTCGTAAACGATCTGCCATTGGTTTAGTTCACATTCCTTCAGTTAGCAGGGATATTAGTGCTGGTTTGAGCATTGCTGTAAGGAAATCGGCAGTTAGAGATGGGCCTAGTAAGGCTAGGGCCTTCCCGAGATACTTGTGGGCTAGTGATGAGTTGAACTATATCTCTCACCACCATGATCTTGTTCACTATAACATCCCGCATACTTTGCCGATTGACTTTATGCCCATCCCTGATGACATCAGGGAGGTATGAATCATGCAAACTGCAACTTGCTATTCAGAAAGGATCATATAACAAGTTTTTCTTTTTGTTTTCTTTTTTTGTAGGTTCCTCTAGATTGGGCTCGCCATAATCATGAGAAGGTTCACAGATTGAGATCAATTGTATCCATATCCCTTACTCTTAGTGCTCTTGTAGAGGATGAGGAGGCATCGCCACCACGAAAGAGGAGACCTAGGCATGGTAAACAGTAGTTTTTTCCTTCTTTCCCTGTTATGTTAATTGTAGAAAAAACAAGCATATGTATATTATGTCATGAATGAATTATGCTATGTAATGGATGCTTTATGTTATGTACTTGTACAAAATGAATGATGAGACTCCCTTTTTGTTTAATGCAAAAAATGTATGTTGACCTGCGGTAACTACAGGGATGCCTGCGGCAGCTGCAAGAGGACTAATATGTGGTTCCACCTCCAAGAAATCCATTTTTTGTCTATAAGTAGGCACTCCACCAAGCCTAAGACTGTCTTAACGCTTTCTACTGCTAAAATACTTTTTTCCCTTAGTTTTCCACAGTTTTTTGCTCTTTTTTCTTCTACTTTCCTTTATTTTTCTCTCATAGAGCCCTATTTTAACCACTACATGTATTTGTGGACTAAAAACCTTAAGCAAGTAGAGCACATTAACCTAAGTAAGTTTGGGATTAGTGTTATGCCTACCCTGCGAGGGGTTAAATTGGACTGAAATTTTTTGAGAGCTTGTTTGAGGTTTTGGGATCCCGAGGTTCACGTTTTTTAATTTGTGGCTAGAATGGATGAGATGTGTCCAACTTTTGAAGAATTCAGTGTACTCCTAGAGTCTGATATGGAGGCTGATTTAGCTACCCCTATGATGAGGGTAGGCTACTTTAACACATTTCAGAGACTCTTAGGTTTGGATATAGCTACAGGTAGTCCTATGGTTGTGGATGATTGGGTGGATTTGACTGCTATGATTTTCAAGTTTCATGATCCTTGGGGGTTTGAAGAAAAGGAGTGGCAAGACTGCAAGATGCAGGCTTTGGCTTTCTGTTTAGTTGTAGGTAACCTTTTCATAAGCCCAATCGATTGGGGCGATATCAAGGTGGCTGAGCTCATTATTTAGATGGAGAATGGTCACTCAATTGCTAGGATCATTTTAGTTGAGATGATCCTTAGCTTAGATCGGGCTTATAGGACTGATGGGCCTTGGTTTGTGAGCCCAGTTATTCTGCAGGTATGATATGATTTTAAACACTTTCTTTTTGCTTTTGGTGTTCTGTTTACTCAAAAGGTTTTATTTTGGACAAATATGGCTGAGGGATCACTTGAGAGTGGTATCTCCTCTTACTTAGGCTGATTACTCAGTGTCTTAGTATTGGTCGAGAAAGATAGTGAAGAAACTGGGTTTGAGAAAGAATGGATTGAGTGGTTAATTAACCTTGACCCAGAGGAGCTGTTGTGGCTTTGTCCTTGGTACAAGATTAAGAAGTTCATGACCATGAGTTATGGTTACAAGATGGTGTACTTGCTAGGTTTACATATGGTGACCTTCTACCAAAGTACCAGAGTGATGAGACATATGGGCCATACACAAGGAGTTCCCCTAGATTGTGCTATTTTTGAGTCTTCCGTGATTACCCTTACTGTGGGTAGGACAGTTACAAATGGATGGACTTGGAGCTTTCATGTTGTACTTGCATCCCATTGATTTGACAAGCTGGATATTTATGATTTATGGTGGACTGCTATATCTTGGCCAGCTGAGAAGATAAGGAGGGTTGCTTTACTGAATGAGATTGAAGAGGAAGTTATTGCAATGGAAGCTACTACCACACTTATGGAGGATGACTCTGATTGTAAGAAGAAGTGAGATGTTTAGGATTTTTGAGACACTTTTAGAGATAAGCACAAATAAGAACCTTTTGTTAAATAAGACACTTAAACTTATCAAATTTGAATAAGACATCATTTATTAATTTCATTTTTTTTATGATGCAAGCAAAGAATCAAATAAATTTGGCATAAAAAATAGAATTTTATTAATAATGGGACGACACCCAAAATGGGCTACCTATATATCTCCACACACACCTTCTTTTTTTTTATCATTTTTTATTACTATTTTTCTTCTTTTTGGAGAATCAGGTCTACATAGTTCTTGTTACAATGCATGATGATTACAAAGACTAATATCGCATTCATACAAAATAACATTTCAACTGATCTAAGTTACAGGGACTGGAAAATTCAATTCCATCTAAATCCATGAGAATAGCACCCCCTTATGACAAGATTCGTTTAAGCACATAGGGCCCAGCCTAATTCGACTTGAATTTTCCTCTAAGGTCATGCACCGGAGCTCGGATTTCCTTTAAAACCAAGTTTCCTTCTTGTAATCCCCAATCTCTCACCTTCTTATTGAAATGCCTTGATAATTTTTGTTGATAGCCTTAAAGCCCGTACAAAGAATCCACCATTTTTCCTTTGATAACATTCAACTGATCATGATACTCTTTTATCCATTATGCATCATCTAGGTAACTTTCACACATAACTCGGGCTGACCGGATTTCCACCTCGATTGGCAGAACTGCTTCCATCCCATATACTAATGAATAAGGGGTTGGCCCTGTTGGAGTACGAATGGAGGTATGATATCCCCAAAAGGTAAAAAGTAATTGCTAATGCCAATTTTATAATTGTTAGTCATTTTCTGCAAAAGTGACTTGATCTTTTTGTTGGCTACTTTGACAGTCCCATTAGTTTGTGGACGATAGGGAGAAGATCAATGATGCAATATCTTTTCTTTCTTCAACAAGTGAACCACCTCTTTCTGAAAATGGGCCATTATCTGTAATGATCTCAAAAGGGACACCAAACTGATAAAAGATGTTAGTTTGAATGAAATGAGTTACCCTTTTGGAGTCCAGTATTCAATAAGGAGTTGTTTCGATCCACTTTGTGAAGTAATCAACTGCCACCAAAATATATTCATGCCTACTAGACAATTTAGGACTTATCCTTCCAATGACATATATACCTCAAGTTGCAAAAGGCCAAGGAGTTGAATTTGGGTGCAACATAATTGGAGGTTGTCTTTGGAGTTTGGCATAAATTTGGCATTTGTGACACTTCTGTACAAACTTGGCATAATCTTCATTCATGATAAGCTAGAAATATCCCAAATTCACAATTTTTTGAGCCAAGGCAATCCCTTTCATATGCGGACCCTCTTCACCACCATAAACCCATTCCATGATCTGCTAGGCTTCTTCTTCAGTCACACATCTCAAATGTATATTATCCCATGCCCTTTTGTACATCACATCACCATTTGGGAAGAAATTTCCAGCCAATTGCCTTAGAGTCCTTTGGTCTGATTTGGTTGCTCCCCCTGGATACTTTCTGTTTTTGAGATAATTAAAAATTTCCCAAAACCAAAGTTTTTTATCAGCTAGATGAACATGCATACAAGAAGTATAATACCCAGGCTGCCTTTTTACCTCAATTATCACAAGTCTGATTATGGCTCCACCTTTTATGTCAAGCATAGATGCAAGGGTGGCTAAAGCATTTGCAAACTGATTTTTAGCTCGAGGCAAGTAATGGAATGATAATTCGTGAAAATTTTAGGCTAGATCATCTAAGCGTTGATGGTAAGGAACCAAACGCTCTTCTTTTTTCTTCCATTTACTATAGGCTTGAGACACAATCAGGTTTGAGTCTCCAAACACCTCTAAGTAGTCAATTCTCATGTTTACAGCCACTTCTAATCCAACTATACATGCATCATATTTAGCTTCATTGTTTGTTACTTCTAATGCCAACTTGACAGCCATAGGTAAATGTTCCCTTTTTAGTGTGACAAGGACTATTCGGCACCATAACCTTTGCGTTAGATGCACCATCAAAGAACAACTTCCAAACTTCAGATTCAATTTACAAGATGTCCTCATCAGGGAATTCTGATTTAGACCATTTACCATTTAGTGGGATAGAAATATGGTAGAACTGACAAACGATTTAAAAGACACATTACTTAATATATGGCATTCTATCAATAATAAAGGAAGTGGAGTTCCAAAGTGGAAAAGTGACATTTGGAAGATTCATGACAGTTATTTCAAGTCAGTATAAAAACAAGAGTTAAAGAAGAAAATAAGGGATAATAAAAAAACTCAAGAATCAAAACCAACCAATTGCAAATTTCAATTCAACTTCAATTCTTGTTTTCTGTAAATTAATTAATTAATTAATTAACTATATTCACATAATTATTTGGACTGGATTTATAATTGGGCTTTTGATTTGAACTAGTTGGCCTTATAATTTTATGGACTAAAAATTTAAGGTGCAAACAAAAACAAATTAAACTTTCTATTTATTTTGAGTATATTATTTATTATGTTTAAAGTTTTATAATATAATATCTTAACATTGATTCAAAGAGAAACAAATAAATATATCTAATACCAACCAAATGCTTTGTTTTTGGTCCTTTTAGCAGTATCAATGGCTGCAACATAAGCTTTTCTTAATAGTGGCTTTATCTTTCCTTTTAAGAAGTCATTATCATCTTAACTCTAATTAACCTTTTATATATGATATGAATCAAAGAAAATATCACCACACCTATATTAGTAAATATTTGAATTATGTGTGTATAAAAGACTACAATGTAATTAATTAATATTGAGAGGCAAGGTGATGAGATTTGGAAGAGTAAACATGGATTTTAAATGAAAAAATTAAGTAGGTTTAAGAAATAACAATTACTAGGCAATGTGTAGTTTTGACAATGGTATTAATGTTGGGAGATAGACATATTGCTTAGGGACTTAATAAGTGTCAACTTGTTGCCAAAAGTTCAAACTAAAGTTTTTGTATTTTATATAAATCTTGTAGTAATAAATGGTACTAGGCTACTACCTATATGATGCTGCACTAGTAATTTATAATATAACTCAACTTCCTTTTTTTTTTTTTTTTTATGGGAGGGTCCAATGGGTTGTGGGCTACACAATATAGGGTAGTCATCCTCTTACACTCGGCATAAAGGCATTGCACCAACTTCCTATTAAGAACAAGAAAAAATGTATTTCCATGAATTTCAATGACATAATTAACATAAGAAATCATCAAAACAATTAAATTCATTGCCAAATTAATTCCAAATAACATAAAAAGGGTTCAAATATCACTTTTTTGTATTAATGAAGATGCACAATATTTTCCTTCTTAAAATTGACATTGCACCAACCTAACAACAAAGTATTCACTAAAACAGCAACACACAAAGCTCTAATTAATATTGTGAACCCTTAATTTTACACTCCCGGCATGTGGTTGGACCTAATAAACCTTTGGTGAAAGTGTCGCGATGAACCGGAAGAAGAATGGACGAAAACGGGCCTGAAAACTGAAAGCAACAATGGGGTTATTGCAGGGGAGCATTACGGTACCGTAAAGCCTACTTGCAGTTGCCGTAAGTGGCTCCTGCGATACCGCAAGGCCAGTTTGCAGCAACATTTTGCTGCCGCAAGCAGCCTCTGCGGTACCGCAAAGCCCCTGTGCGGCAGCGGGTCCTAAATTCGCAAATTCCACATCGAAATTCATCTAGAATTGTTCCTAACCCCTTCCACTATATATTCAAACTCCCAACTCAGTTTTTCTCTCCTCTTAACCTCTTGGTTTGCTTGATTAGTCTTTGCATCAAGCGAACCATTCCCATAAGCTTGATCCACCAAAGAACAAGCTCTCTAATTTTAAATTTTCTTTTATTTATTTATTATTAATTTTTTTTGCTTTGCTACTGCTCTTTTCTTTGCAAAGTAAATTGGGTTGTGACTTCCCGAGTCGACCCTCTTCTCGCCATTCGAGGCAAGCTGTCCGAGACAAGCCCGCCGCCAAGTCTCCGCCATCCCGAAGCCGCTCAAGCGCAAGATAAGTTTCTTTTCCTTTCTCTTTTCATTTTCTTTATTTATTTAATTTATTTTTCCCTCATTAGGATTCGCTTTTAGTTAGTTAATTAAATTGGTTTATCTGGGCTGTTAGTTAATTAAAATATGAAATAATTAATTCAACTTGGTTAATCAATTAGATTAATTAATTATTCCAACCCTCCCTAAATCAATCAATCAAAACATGATAAAGTGGTTTGACTAAACAAACCCCTTCACAAGAAGGGAGAACTGAGTGGGTTCTGATTTCCATTCAAAGGGATACGCAGGCATGCTTGGTACAAGTATCGAATCCAATTAAAATTAACCAACTTCTCCCCTCGTCACCTTCTTCACTTCACTTTAATTTCTTTTGTTACATTGATTTTATTAGGATTAATTTGGGGAATGTGTGACTTTCTTAGAACCCATAAGGGTTAGAGAAGGTATCCCTTAATTTGGATTTTTGTTGTAATTTTAACTTATTTTTCTCTTTCTTTTATTTCCTCCTTATTTCATTCATTTACATAAATCATGCATTTATTATATTGTACATAATTTATGAAATTAATTTTAAGTTACAACTTTATTAAATGCTAAACTAATTAAAATGAACCGAAAACATAGTCTCCGAATTCTCTTTGGTTTTTAGGCTAGTGATTTTTTTCCTTTAGGATAAAAATTAGAGTCATTAATGGGTTTTTACCTTATATTTTTCTAAATAAAAATAAAGTAAGGTGGCGACTCTAAAACACTTTTCAAAATCAATCAATCTGAGCTCGAGGGCTCCATCGTGAGTTCAAACCCAAATGAGTTCCCTCTAGCGGATCGGACCGGTGTTCGAGCGAAACCTCATAGTTGGTGACTCCACTGGGGACCACATTCTTTTTAATAAAAAGAAAAATAAGAGGACTAATAATTGGTTAAAAAAAAGTTTGGCTTTTAATATAGTTGTGACTTTCATGCATCACTTGTATAGGCTCTTTGCCTCCAAATCTAGTTCTAGTAAAACAATGGATAATGAGTAGCATCGAGTGGGTAACCCTTCTTGGGTCTATTCGCCGATAGCAAAATCATCCACCCCGTGACGAATCCTTTGATCCTTTCAAAGGTGTAACGAGCAAGCACGTACTGTTGGACCCACACGAGGCTACTTGACTCACATGTGGTTAGGTATATTGCTGCTCTAGTGTAACGGATACTCAATTCTAACTACCCTTACCTTTTCATGTAATGAACCTAGAATCTGACCTTAGGTTGTATGTACCATAATTAAAGCCTTGCATAATTGAATTTTCATAAAATATTTTTTCTATGCATATCATGCATTCATAATGTACAAAAAAAATACATTCATTTCAAGTGGAGCCTTGAACCAAAAAAGGGTCGAACACTCTCACCTCGATCCAATCACCCTTGGCCCATAAACCTTAAACACCATTGCCCATTATCCAACCTAAAACTCAGGTGCCCTTAATCCTCACCCTTGACCTTCATCACCTTGACCCTACCCCTTATCCAAAATCACCTCATCCAATTCCTTCACCCTAATATACTAGCCTTAAGCCCAATACCTTCAAAACCAACCCATTACCCTTAAGCCCAACAACTTTGGCTCAATATACCCTAGACCTCCAAAGCCCAATACCTTTGGCCCAGCATGCTACCCTAAACCTAAGACCTTGACCCATCCTACCTTAGGAAATTTTCAAAATCCCAATGACAGTTGGCCCACAACATAATAGGGAATCTTTTTCCCTCAGAGTCTATATACCTCTACTCTCATAACCTTTTCATATCCTCACCAATCACTCATTGGGTTTCTTTTTGTTTTGCTTCAAGGTACGAATGGCTAACCCGACTGACATGGCTACCCTGACCACACTCGTGACCAGTCTCCTTGAAAAACAAGAGGAGAATTTCCAAGCTATTCTGAATGCTCAACGAGCCCAATTCAAGGAACAAAAGCAATTCATTATTGAGGAAGTGCGGACCATGATCAATCAAGATAACCTTAACCCAACCATCCTAAATACGATCCTGGACCAAACCACTCCAAATTTGAATCAGGCCAATCCTACTCCGGCCCAAGCCCATGTCCACACTACCTTTGTGCCAAACACCTTTACCCACACTACCTTTGTGCCAAACACCTTCACCCAACTATATATTAGCCTTATATGTAGTAAGTATGGATGAATGATGTATGTGAGTTGTCATGCTATGAGATTGTGAGTGAATTTTTCGTGATCTAAGTCAAGTGAGTTTCAAGTGTTGTAACAGATTGAATTAGAAATGCAAGGATACCGTAATACCCAAGTTCATATAGATTTCTTGTTGACCATATGTATGAGTATTAG
>CATKHJ010280541.1:0-13252 GCA_949750685.1 Vernicia montana | reverse complement strand
AAAATAAATTAAGGTGGCGACTCCCAAAACGCATTTTCAAAGATCAACCAATCCGAACCCGAGGGTTCCATCGTGAGACCAGACCCGAATGAGCATTTCGATCCCCTCTAGCGGATCGGACCGGTGCTCGGGCGAGGCCTCACAATATGAAACTGATGTTGCTGTTGAAAGTGAGGAGAATTTGAATGAAGATTCTATGTTTGATCTTTATGGTTGATTTATGCTAAGTTTTAAGGCTTTTTTTTGTTCAAACTTGTCAATTTATATTTTTTTGTTTTGAACTTAGATGTCACATCCCACTTTTAGGATATGATGGTCTTAGAGTATAGGTAGGCTTAAATCCACCGAAAACCCATAGAACCCAATTAACACTATAACTCAACTGCAGTCCGGCGGAGTGCCGGCTGCACATATAACACTACTCCAGAATCACAACCTGCAAATAATCAACACTTCAAAATAAAACACTCTTATATCCTCAACTTCATATGCAATATCATGAATCTCCAATAATCACCAACTTATGACTCACACTACATAATTAAATATATGTAATTATTATAATGTAAACCATTCTATCCTTCGGTAACCATACTATCCATGGAGCATCTAGATATATACACAAGCGTTCATATTTTATAAACATTACTATAATATATAAAAGAAGTTTTTCTTCATCTAATCCTAAGCTTCAAGTGAAGAAGAATACTTGAGCTTTTACTTTTCAACCTTCAAAGTTCCTATAAAAAAAATGGGGAGCAGGGTGAGTAAAAACCCAGTGAGTAATAAATATGTTACCATACTTGTGAGGCTCAGTATTTCAAAGTCGGCTCACAAGGATGGTTCATGGTTCACAATTCTATCAACTGAAAAATATATATTTATATATCAAATAAGGATTAATAAATATGTATCAATCGAGTTGAACAATTATCATACAAGAATAGCAAATTTCAACCAAATGTCAACTAGGGTAAAAGCAAGGATTTTTAATACATACTCATAGATAATCAACTGTACAACTCATGGCGGATGCCAAGTAGACAACTCATGGAAATTTAGCCAAGTAGACAACTCATGGCAAGTTATGCCAAGTAAATAACTCATGGTAATTTAGCCAAGTAACAACTCATTGTAATTTAGCCAAGTAACAACTCATGGCGATTGTACCAAGTATCATGACATAGAATAATGGTAATGCAAGTAGGAAAACTCAAATTTGGATAACAAATTCAAGCAAGAAAATATCAAGAACAACTTAACAATAGGATTCTTGAGGAATCCAAAATTATAAATATGGTAATTAATGAACGCATAACATGTATGAATCAAGGCAACTCAAGTTTCAATTTGGGATCATGAATGGAATGATCAAGAACACTAGAATTTCAAGAGTTTCAATAATCTTTATGAATTGGAAGGCAATGAAAAACAATGGAATACAAATCACACACAAGCATAATAACATATAATCCTCTTTATACATTTTCTTCTTTAATTCTAACAAAATTGACGATTGTTTTCCTCTTGATCAACTTCTTCTTGTTTCTCTACATAAAATTCATTTACACAAATAAATTAATTAGGTTTTAAGTAAAGACGTTTCAGCACTAAACTTTCTTTTTCTGCTTAGGTAAACTCTCTGACCTAGCAAAGCCATTTCTGTCATATTTTGAGCTACATTACTCCAATTGCAATAATTTTTTTTTTATTATAAATTAGACATATAAGGGTACAACATATCAAAAAAAAATCTCATTTGGAGCTCTACATTATCCCTGGTGACCTACTGAAATTTATCCTGCATCAACACCCTAGGTAGATTGAGCTACCTCTAATGTTTTCACTACAACTTCATATTCTCTTGGAAAAATGATAAAATTATTTCACTAAATTAAAATAGACATCCTAAGATTCATTTTATATGTTTTGGACTTGATCCAGTTCTATCTTCAAGCCCCTCAAAATCGTGTCTCAATTTTTATATCCTCATTAGTCTTGCATACAGAGTAAGTCCACTTATAGACTCTATATATCCTAACATGAATGGAATTAGACCAAGACCTTTTACTGGATAAAATGACATATTTAGGACCAATTTATTAGTTTTGAGTTTAGTTAGAATATGACTCTAAGGCCCATTAAACCATTGCTCAAATTTTGTATCTTCCATAACCTGCACACAAAGACAGCTCCAATACAAACTCCATAACTCACAAATTACTAAGAATCTTCTCAAACCCTTGTATGGGACTCTTATTCACACTCCTACCTATGTTTTTTCAGTTTTTTCATGGCCAAATTCAGACTCCAAGGTCTTTGAATTGGAGCCTCAAGTTCCAGCAGTCAACTCCTCACCAAAACCAAACCCTAGGTTTTCTTCACTACTTCTTCTTCCCAACACCTCTACTTCATTTTTCTCCACTTGAACACTCTTAATCATGCTTCTTTCTTCCATTCAAACTTCAAACACTCCATCCCTCATCATTTTCCATAGATTCTCAAACAACAAATAAGAAAAAGAAGAAGAACACTTAAAGAAAACGCTAATCATCTACCTAGCTCAATAAAAAGAACCAAAATTATAACTAAACTTACCTTGTTTGAGCTTTTCTTCTTCTTCTTCTTCTTCCACAATAGGCTTTTCCCTTCCTCACAGTCTCATTTTTGTTTCTAAAATAGTGAATAAAAATGGTGTCCTGGAGAAGCTAAAAAAACTTCATATGTATATGCACATGTAGGAAGTTTCCTAGCAACTTCCTTAGGAATTTTTTTCTTTTCTTTTATTTTATTTTTCTTAATCTTTATCTTAATTTTTGACCAAAATCCTACTCTTTCATCCAGCCAACATATGTATTATTATCATATTTATTTATTTATTTTTTAATGTCAACTAAGTCAACTAACTCTCCATTATCCCATAATTTCCTTTTTGGACCTCAATTTCAACTTCATTCTCTTTCAAGTACGTTTTACTATTCAATTAAGTCCTAATACATTTTATCTACCTTTAATCATTTCGTCAAATCTTCCTAAGTCAAAATATGGGATAAATCCATCGGTCCCGCGCGTAGCGTATCGATTTCACTTAAATATTTTCTATGCTCGTTCCTAATTTGATTTTTGAATTTCATCACTTCTAATATCCTCATAATTACCTAAACTATCCAAATAAAATATAAAAATTATTTTTGAGATCGAAATTTGACGATCTTGCACTTAACACCTCAATTTTTGAACTCGTACCTTTTTTAGGGTTTCGGCTCCTACCTTTCTAGTTTCCATCTCAATTTCCTTATTCTGCCCAGTTCCATGCTATATTTGGATCTCTAGTGACTTACAGACTTCTGGGGTGTTACATTAGATGTGCTAGTTTATGCGTTAAAAATCTCTTCATTGTCCTAAAGATATAGAATATTCTTATATATGTGTTATGTTACTGTTTTAACAATCTATTAGGTATTATTGGATTTTTTTAGAAATTGGCACCTTGCTTCGCTCGGACGAGCGCCTTTGTTGTTCCTTACGCCTCAGGTAAGAGGACCTATCGCCTTGAGTGTGCCTTGCGCTTTTAACTACCTTAGGAAGAAGTTTGTATGGAGCAATCTCCTAGGTTTGTTGCTCAGGGGGAGTACAAGAAAGTTTGTCATCTTCGCAAGTCCTTATATGGTTGGAAACAAAGTCTCCGTACTTGGTTTGGAAAATTTAGTCAGGTAGTGAAAAAGTTTAGGATGAATAAGAACAAGTTTGACCACTCAGTTTTCTATAAACAATCTGCATCTAGCATCATTCATATTGCTTGTAATCCTATGTTTCATGAACGAACTAAGCATATTGAGATTGATTATCATTTCATTCGTAAAAAGGTGTAACAAAATTTGATTTCTACAGGACATATGAAAATTGGAGAACTAGGAGATATTTTCACAAAAGCTCTCAATAGAGCTCGGATCAATTATATTTGTAATAAGCTCGTCATGATTAATATTTATGCTCCAGCTTGAGGGGTGTTATAGAATATAATCAAATCCTACAGCTTGTAGGATTGTATATAGGCTTAATTATAGGGATTCCTAATTAGTATACCTTCCTAATATAAACTTCTCAATCTGTATATATTGTATTTGTTCCTACGAATATATATAGTATCAAGAATTTCAGATTTTATTCTCTCTTGATTACACTTACCACAATGAGGCAATCCATATTATATAATCCCATTGGGTAACTTCCTTGCACTATCACCTGGGAGGCTGGGGTTTTGGAAGGGAAATCTTGACTAGTTCTGGGATACATTGAGGTTGTTTTCTCATTCAAGATTTTATTGCATCCTTACGTGAATTTAGAGCCACTCATACACATTTATTTATTTATGCAAGTATGTGTATACTGACTTTGGATATTGTGTGAATCCTTGCTATGCAGATATTGATGCTGGGCGAGGCTGATTGTACAGAGGATGGCCCCATGTCAAGCTGGACTGCTCATATGGTTCGGGGTACTTGGCTTTCAAATAACCATAACATATTCAACTATGGTTTGCCATGCCCATTACTAGATTTTCTACGGGGAGCTCGGATTTATACATTGCACACTACGACCATTGTAATTTTCTTTCTATATTTCATGTTCTTTTGTTGTCCCTGAGGACACATTTTCTCAGAAATTGGCATAAACTTGAGAAAATTGGTAGTTAAACCTTCTAGTTTTATCACTATTTGTCTCTATAGTTTTTCTTATCTTGAGTATGCTTGACTCATCAATTTCTCAAATTGATTCTTTTCAATCAGTCTATACATTTCTGTTCATGATTCTTTTGTTGCTTTTTTTTAATTACTTCTTAGACACCATCAAACTTGGAAATTGAAATGGAAATTCTGGAAGACCTGCAGTCTACTTTCAGTAACATGGTGGAAAATCTTGGTGACACAGACCTTGTCGACAGGTAAGAATTTCCTATAAAACGTTTAGCTCAAAGAATATGTTCTTAATAATGCAAACAATTTCCATCATACAGAGAAACTTTATGTTATCTTATTATCATTGCAGGGAAAACACTGATTGGGATGTTAAGCTGGCTTTAGAATTTAAAGATTTGCAAAGAAAGATTGTCTCCTCGATATTAACTTCATGCAAGGCTAGTCTAAAGTTGGTGCAAATTGAATTGTGTAAGTTCTCTGAGTAAGCATTGAGCACAAGTGTTAGCTGGATGAGTTAGCTTGAAGCAGCATTATATGCGTCTGCAATTCTGCCTACAAGAGAACCAGACTTTCCAATGTAAGCCATGGATAAACTAATGGTATGTAGAGCAGACTTTGATATAAAATTTTGCATTAAGATTATGCTAAAAGATCAATGACTTGAAAGCATCTATCAAGGTCACGAAGTTTTGTTTATCCCTTAGTATGATGTAAATGGGCATGAATGAAGCATATAGGAATCTGACTTTAGTTATTTTTAATGCTATTCTTTATGTTGCTTGGTATTCTTTTTGTAGAGATGATATATTAATTTATTTATTAGTTTTTTTTAGGCTAATTTATTTATTAGTTAGATAAATAGTTACAGTATAATTAGTTTTGTATTAGGAAAACTTTTCCTGTCGCGGCCCACGAAGTAAATAGTGGTTAGCGAAAAAATAAAAAAATGAAGGGGTTCCACTCGTTTTTAAAAGCCAAAATTGTTATACAAAATGTATAGGAGAACTATAGTATACACAATAGTAGAAATACGTAGTGGTATGAAGGTTATTTTAGGAACTTTAGTCCTTTGAGTTAGGACAACTGTAATTCAATTTGGGTGTCACTTTTAAAACTCCCTCCCTCTCTTAAGATTTGAAAGTTTGCAAATTAGAAAAAAAAAAAAAAAAAAAAAAAAACTTCATTATTTTGTTAGTATGAGAATAAAACTAAGTAACATATAATGAAAAAAAAAAAAGCGCAATTTTATATGTAATGAAATTTTTTGTAACTTAATTTTTTGTTTAATTTATATATTGAATTATAAATCATCCTTGTGTTTAATCTTTTATTAGTGATTATAAATTATTTTGTCTTTGATATAAATTAATTTTGTAATTAATGTTGTTCTTTTAAATTATTTCAAGCTTTTAGAAAATAATAAAATAATTTTAAACGTAGTAAAAATAGCATATTATTATTACTTTTTAGTAAAATAAATCATTTACTAAAAATATTTGAAATTAATTAAATATTTGCTGGAGAATAATATTATGATAAATTAAAAAAAAAAGAATTTGTTGAAAGAAAGACAAATCCTGGAGCACTGGAAGTAGTACTGTCAATCGAAAGTTAAATTAGGGTAGACCAAAAATAAAATTTGAAGAAAATATGAACATAAGCTAATCTATTTGAACAAAACTGATGATTTTGATTCTATATATATCATAAATATAGTTTAAATAGGCTATATTGAAAGAGGGTTGTTAATGTTGTAATTAAAGTAAAGTAAGTAAAATGTATGATTAAAAGGAAAAATTATACTATTTGAATTTCATAAAGTAGTGCACCAAAAATAAAATTTATCGCTGGAGAGATTGAATTTTGTGCTATAGAATTTTATAAAAATAAGTAATAGTTTCAATATAGCAAGAACAATTGTCGTATATAATAAGAAAGCTTGCAATGTAAATTTGTTATTAAAAAATTTATTTATGAGATGCCTTATTATACGACTTCTAATAGAATACTTCACTTTTACAAGACCTTTTTTTTATTTTATTTTATTTTATTTTTTGTTGACACACAAGATCTTTTTAAATGCCTGAAATGATTTGTGAATATTACTACTTCATTATGAAATGAAACAACATACCAACTCTAGTTAATATATAGTTAATATTTATCATTCAAAAATCATATGAAATCCTATCATTATGAACCAACCCAAAAAAATATAAAGTAAGTAAAATGTACGATTAAAATGAAAAATTATATTATTTTAATTTTACAAAGTAGTGCACCAGAATATAAAGAAGGGTGAGAATGCCACTTTCACTATACCTATGTCGAGCATGACTCGTCTTTCAGTGATTATATTATGCAGCATGGAAGCTAATGCTGAGAGATTGCAATCAATTTGAGAAGCTCAACAGCAAGGTTGAAGCTCTACATTGAAATCTTAAAATTGAATGAAATTGTATTAGTATGAACAAACCTACAATTATGTAGTTAAGTAAAATAAGTAAAATGTATGATTAAAATGAAACAAAATACTATTTTAACTATATAATATACTTCTCTAGATACAAATTATACGATGTAAAGCAAACACGATACTATTTGAAGGTCATAATATACTAGACTAGAAACAAAATGTACAGTCGAACAGAATGAATTTAATGGTACCAAATGTAATTAATATTTATTACAATCTGAATTCATATGAAATCCCATCAATATGGGAAAAAAAATAAAAAAAAAAAATAAAACCTCATTAAATTTTGACAATTATGGGTTATAGCAAATTTTAATAATATGTACGATCTACATTAAATATTATACTATTTGAAGGTTATAATGTACTGAACCAGAAACAAATTGAACATCCAGACAAAATAAATTTTATGATACCGAATTTAATCCCAACTCTAGTTAATATTTATTACAATCTGAACACATATGAAATCCTATCAATAAGGAAAAAAAATCAAAAAATTTATACAATTATGTGTTAGACTAAAGTAAGATAAAATATACAATGTAAATGACAAATTATTCTATTTTAAGGTCATAATGTAATGGCCTAGGAACAAAATGTAAAGCCAGACAAAATGAATTTTATGGTATTGATTTTATTACCAACTCTAGTTAACATTTATTAAAATCTGAATTCATATGAAATCCTTTTCTGTATGGAACAAATATGTTGAAAATGTTTCAATTATGTGTTAGAGTACTAGCCCTAAAACAAAATGTATAGCTGGACAGAATGAAATTTATGGTACCGATTTTTATAGCAATTCTAGTTAATATTTATTACAATCTGAAATCATATGAAATCCTATCAATATGTTAAAAATCTATAAAAATTTATATAATTATGTGTTAGACTAAATTAAGAAAAATGTACGATCTATATAATATATTATACTATTATAAGGTCATAATATACTGGTCCATGAACAAAATATATAGCCGGACAAAATAAATTTTATGGCACCAACTCCATTAATATTTATTAAAATCTGAATTCATATGAAATCATATCAATATGTAAAAAAAAAATTGAAAAAAAGTTATAATGGTCTATGTTAGAATAAATTAAGATAAAATATACAATGTAAATGACATATTATACTATTATAAAGTCATAATAAACAGTTTTAGAAATGAAATGTAAAGTATGATATAATGAATTTTTTGGTACTATTTTCATACCAACTCTAATTAATATTTATTACAATCTGAATTCATATGAAATATTATCAATATGAAAAAAAAAAAAAAAAAGGTCAAAAAATTTATACAATTATGTGTTAGGGTTTAATAAGATAAAATGAACGATAAATTTGACACATTATACTATTATAAGGTCATAACATACTGGTATATAAACAAAATGTATAGCAGGACAAAATGAAATTTATGGTACCCATTTTTATACCAACTCTAGTTAATATTTATTACAATATGAATTCATATGAAATCCTATCAATATGAAAAAACCTGAAAAAATTTATACAATTATGTGTTAAAGTATTAGCCCAGAAAACAGTTATGTACATCCAAACAGAATGAAATTTATAGTACCGATTTTTATACCAACTCTAGTGAATATTTTATATAATAATGGAAACAACCTAAAAAATGGTTATCTAATAATGTGTTAGACTAAATTAAGAAAAAATGTATGATCTACATAACACATTATACTATTAGAATGTCATAATGTATTGGTCCATGAACAAAATGTCTTGTTGAACATAATGAATTTTATGGTACCGATTTTTATACCAACTCTACATGACACAAAATATGTAGTTCTATGTAATACCCCGAACATTCATGTATTAACTTCTATTTAATCATATGAATGATTTACAAGTGCTATATCTTGTACATTGATGAGTTAGTTAGATTTGGATTGAATATTGAACTTAGAAATTAGAAATGCATGAAAAAGAGCAGCAGAGCGTAATTCGTGACCGCTATGAAGAAGTCGCGACCGCTACAGGGAGTCACGACTGCGACTGTAGGCGCGACATTCACTGCGAACTCTTCTTCCTGAATTTAACAAATTGGCTTAATGAGAATCGCGACCGCTATTGAATATCACGACCGCAATATGCATGTGAACAGTCACGTGAACAGTGCAAGGTAGCGATCACAACAGACATGTTGTGACTGTGACATGTGAATAGTGACCGTGACATGCATGTTGCGACTGCGACTCATGTAGGGGACAGAATCGGGAAACAGCCCTATTTAAAGACTTTCAGCTCCTAATTTCATTTCATCCGATTTTCTAAAGCTTCTTAACCTAAATTCTCTCAAATTTCTCTCCATCTACTTTCATTAATGATAAAGGAAGATCATTTAATGCATAGTTAAGAGGATCTAGGGTTAAGAAATCCATTTCCTCTCTTCAATTGTTCAAGCATTAATTGAAGGTAAGTTAGGGTTTCTTTATTTCCTTCAATTTCTTTCAATAGATGTGAGCTTATAGTAAGATTGGGATGAGTAAGCATTATTAGCATTGTTAATTAAGCTAAGTTCATGGATTATATGATTTATTGTTATTTCTATATGGGTTTCTATAGATTCTCATAGAAATAGAAGAAATGATGATGATGGAGGTTGTGACCACCACATTTGCTTGCTCTAGAGATTGATTGCAAGCTATTTTGGGTTTTCATTAATTGAGGTGAGTAATTATTATACTATTATGGTTGTGTTTGGTCCCTAAGGCATAAATGCCTAATTCTTTCATGACCACCAAAGTGTTTATTGATAATTGCTATTTGACTATCCTTTGAGATATTCCTTTTTATTGTATACATGAACCCAATTGTTAAATTCTTCTTGATATTAATTGAAACCATGATATTTGATCCATTGATGATCTATGTTATTGATTACCATTGTGTATCTTTATATGATTATTGAACCCGAAAGCAGAAATCCCTAATTCTATGTGGGGTAAAACATCAGGCATTGTGCACAATGTACTCCAGTGGATAGAGGAAAGTATCCATGTCCTAGCTAGGGAGGGCTTGTCGCCCTAGCCATGAGATCTGATCAATCTTGCGCAAAAATGAGGGTATGCTCTGAAAAGATGAGCCTCTACCTCGATATTGATATGATGAGCAAGTCCTATGCCTCAGTTCTCAGTAATGCCTTCGAGCATAATACCAATTATATGGAGAATGTTAAGACATAGTTACTTGATACTCTTACTGTACTGATATGATTCTACTGAACATGATATGTTATTGTTATTGCCACCAATCGATTGATGTTATTGAAATGATTGGTCATTGATTTGTAACCATTTGATTATTGATATATAACCTAATGTTTATTGTTATTGAACCAATCTTTTGTTATTGTTGAACCGATTGGTAAGTGTATTTGATTGATGAACCATGAACTATTATTGTAAACCGACCTTGAATGACCAAGCTCCACAAGTTATAGTAGTATAATCCTTACTCACTGCCTTATCTCATTATCGATTCCATTTTTTTTCAGATGAGCTTTAGTTTATCGGTTAAGTTCCCGAGGCGTTCTTCTTCTCCAATCATCGGAAACTCTGTAATAGCTCAATTCCTAATGTTTATTTCGTATAGATGGTGATGATGTAAACATCTAGATGCTTCATGGTAAATGTATTGAATGGTATATATTGACTAGTATTATTTGGGTCTATAAGACATTAAGTTTATTGCAAGACAATATTGTATTTGAATTATGAATGTTATTGATGATAATGGATTAGTATGGTTGTCTGGTTCTGATCTTGGGAGATTGCATGATATAGTTATAGAAGATGGATTGATGAGGTTCTTACAGGTTTTCGGTGGCCTTAAGCCTATCCATGCTCTAGGATCGTCGCGGCTCGAAAGTTAGGTCGTGACATTATAGATATACGATCTACAAACTTTATGGGAATCCAAACATGCATTTACAAGAATTGGGTAGATAGAAGAGGAAATCAGAGCTTTGATAAATTACATTGAGTCACTGATGGTCAAATTGTCACCGAGTTGCAGAAAGATAACCAGTTGGTGAAATAAGATAACCCAACATTTAAGGAAATTGATACATTGATTGAACTGAGGAACAATTAATTTTTTTTTTTTAAATGTATCTTAAATTTGCATATCCATTTATATTACACCGTCTTTTGAATGTGAAGTATTTGATATGAAATTAAATGTTCTAGGTGACATGTAATTTTAAAGGGGTAGGCAGTTCAAAAAAGAAAGGAAAATAGAAATATGATAACAATCATATAAGTCAAACCATGGACAAAATAATGACATAAAATGTTGAAAGACTTATGACAATGTACTTTTTCAATAAAAAAAAAAAAGGAGTTAAGAGGCAAAATATTAAGTTTATAACATGATAGATATGGAAACTGCTACTTATTACCATTTCATATATTAAATGTAGTTTTTTTATAATAATGTACTGCAGCTAACTAACCGCAAAAGTACTAGATGATTGTCTGAAATTGTTATCACCTTCCTATTATTGTCCCAAAGATTTCATACATAAATAATAATGTTAACTCATGAATATAATATCAACTTTATGTTTTGGTTTCCTTAATATATTGTTTATCATGAATAATTAGTTAATAACAAAATTGTATTACATTGAATTTCATAAATAATAAGTATGTCTTGAGGAAGAAAAATATTTTGCATCCGATATGGAAATTAAAAACATTGTCTATGAACAATAATGGTAACCATATTGAAATTTTAAGGATTTTAATTTTAATCCAACACTAAGAAGTAGTATTTTCCTTAATGTTGACAATTAAAAAATGCTAATGTAAATTTCATACCCCTGACCTATTATGTTATCAGTTTATATATATAATTGGCTTAAGAAATTAATTAGTTAAATACATGATTGGGCTAACAAATTATGAATTTAGCCCAAATAAGACCCAACATAGAATTATCTCTTGAAAAATATTGTGGGCCAAATGATAACATTAATTGAAAAATTATTAGAGGCCAAAAATTACGGCAAATAGGTCACTTGTATCATAGTAATCTTATGTTCACCTAACTCTTAGATTGAAGATTCTCTATTATAGCAATTAGAGAGGTGAAATTTGGCGGGAATACAATTTTATTATGGTACGACATCCCAAATCGTATTCTCTATCACGGTGCAAAATAAAATTAGAAACAACAAGTGTCTTTTGGTTACAATATAAAATGCTTGTTACAATTATTATGAAAGTTGGATAAAGTTGTGACAAATATGATGAATGGTTTGATATATATCAACCTTACCAGATGACACCCAAACGAGTAACAAAAAAATTAATATCAAATTTGTTGCTAAATTTAATTGTACTATATATATATTACAATTTCCCTTTAATAAAAATTTTATTGTTTAATATCAATATTTTTACGTAATTAATGTATATATATTAATAAAAAAAATTTAATTACAATAAACTTGATTTAGACTGATTGTTCTTATTCCCATTTTAATCTTTCTCTATCAATCTCACAAACAACATTGGAATTATAAAATAAGTAATCAATTTTAATGTTGGATGTGCTTTATATTCTTAAAAATCATATATATATATATATATATATATATATATATATATATATATATATATATATGTCACGACCCAACTTATGAGTCACAACAGTCCTAGGGCATGGGTAGACATAAGGCCACCGAAAACTCGTAGAACCCATACATACTATACAATCCAATATAGTATCATGCATCTAAATCATAATCATCTCATCATATCATCACATATCATATCATATCATATCCCAAGACCAAAACCTGAGTACATATACACCTATTCTTCTCATCACATACTCATCAATAGTATCATAATATTTATCACTTAACCCATACACATACTCTTTCCATATAACCCTTATTATATACACAACAATTACAATACTATTTTAATATCCATGGAGCTACTACAACAACTTTTACATAAATATACATACATACAATGCTTAACACTTTACTTTAATATGGAATTCTCAAATGAAGAATGATGC
>CATKHJ010280475.1:0-11257 GCA_949750685.1 Vernicia montana | reverse complement strand
CACTGTCAACCAGATCTTGAATCCTGTGCCTTAAAGCCTTACAGTCATCAGTTTTATGCCCCGGCCCCTGATGGTAGTCACAGTGCTCATTAGCATTATAGTTCCTGGGCAGAGGGTTCGGTGGTGCTCTTGGCTCTAAGGTTTTAACCAAATGGGCTCCCAAGGCCTTCTTGAATACAGTGCTCAGGGGCATTCCTAGCTTAGAGAAGGTTCTTCTTGATTCTAATCTCATGGGTTGGTGGTAAGAGATAGTGTTTACCTCTCCCCCTTTCTGATTAGCTAACTGAGAGGTATTGGACACGTAGTTGGTGTTCCTACAATACCTTGAGTTTCGAAGACTCATCATTGACCTGTCCAGACTGAATCAGATTTTCAATTTTAGAGGCAGTAGCAAAAAGGGCTTTGAAGTCCGGGAGGTACTGGGTTTGCAGATGGATTTGGTACTGATGAGGAGATTCTTGACGATAATGTCAATATGCTCTTCTTCCAACGGGCGGTTCACCATTTAGGCTGCTTTAAACCTCCACCTTGTAAGGAACGCAGTGAAAGACTCTCATGATCTCTGTTTGGTTGTCTCTAGATCTCGCCGGGTGACATCCACCTCGATGTTATAGTGGTATTGTTTGACAAATGCGTTGCAAATGTCATTCCAACTCTTTTTGTGGTTCTGGTCGAGATCTAGCAGCCATTTTACAACAGCTCTAGTCAGGGATTGTTAGAACAATTGAGCAAGGAGCTCGTCATCCACTCCAAACGGTCTCATGGCACCCACATACATTTTCATATGAGTTTTGGGGCATGTGGTTCCATTAAATTTGTCCATGACAAGCATCTTAAACTTTAGTGGAACCCGTGCGTTTGGGAAGAGAGCTAAGGAATCAACATCTATCATGTCTTCATGTTTCTTTATATTTTTCAAGGTCCTTTCCATGGCCTCAAATTTCTCCATCAGTTTCCTGGCTTCTGGAAAGCTGGAAAAGTCTCCACTTTGAAAAGGATTCGTGGCGGGGGATGGAACAATAGCATTCAAGTCCAAAGGGGGAGAAGTAGGAGTTTCAGGAGCCTTTTCCTTATCGGTTAGATCGATAATGGGATGAGGGGTAAAGGTAAGAGCACAACTTGTACCAGCCTGAGTGGAGATAGGCTCGGTACTTAGAGGAGCAGGGGTGGTGTTGGTCATTTTCTTAACTTGGTTAAGGATGGAATGATGCTGAGTGTTGAGAGTGTTTATGAAATTGGCGGATTGGGTGGTTAGAGCATTAGTGAAGGTGTCTGCTTGTGTTTTCAGGGCGGTGGTGAGTGCATTTTGGAAGAATTCCTCTTGCTTCTTGAGGAGGTTGGCAAAAAAGGTGTTCATAGCATCCTGGTCAGAGGTGTTGGCCATTTGTACCTTCAAAAGAAAAAAAGGAAAATGAAGGGTAAGATTTTACACCTGAAAAGGGTAAACAGATGCAACGATACATCGAAAAAAGGATTTCCTTCACCGGGATTATTGATCGAGAATTTATTTGGGTGACGGACCACCGGTTTTGGTATACAGGGTGAGAAGACTCTATTCTCGAGTTTCTTATGCATGTATGCATGTCAATGGTATGATGCATGGCAAAAAGGTTTCATGGTATATGCACAAGCTTTGATTTATTAAGGTTCACGGAACTTAAGGTCAAAGGCTAAGGCTATTATATGCACAAGGGTGAAAGGTGGCTTGGTTTAGGGTCCCTGTCCCACTAGAGCATCGATATACCTAACCACATGTGAGTCAAAGAGACTCACGTGGGTCCAACAGTACGGATTGCTCGTTACACCACTAAAATGATCGGGGATTCGTCGCGGGGTGGAATGCTTTCGCTATCTCCCAACATACTCAAGGAGAGTTGCCGAGCCAATGCTACTTGCCATCCAAAAGTTTTCCTAAATCTAGAGCTAGGCAAAGAGCCTTTATTATGCAAATGATGCATGAAAGTCAAATTAAATTTAAATGCCTAATAAAGATTATTTTTGAAAAAATGTAACCAAATAGTAATCCTCTTATTTGCTTTCTTTTTATTGAAAAAGGGTGGCAACTAGTCCCCAGTGGAGTCGCCAATTGTGAGGCCTCGCCCGAACGCCTCTCCCCTCGCTCGGATAAATGCCTTAAGGAAAGGCTAAGAGATTTTTAAGGGAGGTTAAGGAATGGGTTTTTGTGCTCACGATTGGAAGCGGCTATCGCCTCAGAAAATTGATTTTTGATTTTTCGAAAAGGATTCAGGAATTGCCACTCTAATTTATTTTAAATGAGAAAATTAAGGAAAAATCCAATTTGACTCCAATTTATTAATCTTTTGATCAATTTATCCAAGGATAAAATTACTAATCTTCGAACCAAGTTTAGGCTCGGGGACTAGATTTTTGATTTTTTGAATAATCTTGATTTGACATTTAAATTTGATTTGACTTTTGAAAAATGATTTCATGGATGACGGATATTGATGACAATTTATAATGCATGAGCATGGCATATTTATGAGACATATGGAAAAATAAAGAGTAAGTATTTAAAGAGCGAGTATTTAAACATCCACAAGTGAATGAGAGTATTTCCTCTAACCCTTATGGGTATTAGGGAAATCACAAAATCGCTCATTTACTCCAAAAATAATTAACTAATTATATTAATTAAAAATTTACATGAAAAACATGAATTTACATTTTTACATAGAAAATAAAAGGAGAAGGGGATTGATTGGGATTTGAATTTGAAACTTGGATTTAGATTCCAAGCTTACCTACGTACCCCATTGAATGAGAATTAAAACCCGCGTAGTTCATTCCACTATGAGGTGGAATGATGGTTTAAAAATCGGTCAGATTTGATTGGTTTGATTTGATTTGAGGTTTAACTGAGGGTAATAGATTATACCTTCTTTTTGGTTGGTTTGAGTGGTGGGAGAGTGGTTTTACCGGAGCGGAGTTCCGTTTCGAAAAATGAAAATGATTTTGAAAAAAAAGAGATTTGATTACTCAAACTTTAATTAATTAAAAAGATTAATTAATTAAAATAATTAATTAAAAGGATTAATTAACCACTTGAGTGAAAATTTTAATTTTTTTAAAAAATTAATTAATTAATTAACTAATTGAGAGTGGGAAAATTTTAAAAAAGATTAATTAGTTAATTAAAATTAATTTTTAATTAACTAACTAATTAATTGGAGGGAGTAAAAACTAATTAGAGAGAGAGAGTGAGAGAAAAAGCAATTGGAAAATTCAACAAATGTTTTGAGGTGTGCTTTTGAAGTGAAATGGGGTAGGCTATTTATAGGGAAAATGGGGTTGGAAAAAAGACCAAAAGGGTACAAAAAAAACAGAAAAAAGGAGGGCCAATTTCGAAATTGAGCAAAAAGTGATCGAGCAACGAAGAAGAGGTGCGACTCCGCTTGGAGTCCACGCGGCTCTGCGCAGAGTACACGCGGAAGCCGCGTGTCTCTGCTCGGCTCCTCGTGGCAGCCACGCGGACGCTGCGTGGACGCCACTCGGCTCCACGCAGAGTACACGCAGAAGTCGCGTGTCTCTGCGCAGTTCCGCGTGGCTCTGGGCTCCGGCTCGGCTTTTGGGGCTTCTTCAGGTCAATTTTCAAAAGTTTCAAGTTAGTTTATGGGGTATTCTGAAATCTGAAAAATTATCGGTTAGTGTCGTTGGATCCGAAATTAATTATCGGACATTTTGGCAGTCAGTTTTGGGAGAAATTCAATCAATCTTAGAAAAAAGCTGTCTGGTACAGGAAGTCCGCTCAGGTGTGGAAAAAATATCAGATTGTATAGAAAAATATTCCGGTCCGCTCTGGAAGGCTTGAAAAAATTTTTGGGACAGTTTGACAGTCTGCTTTGAGAAAAATCAAGTCAGTCTCAGGAAAATATTGTCTGGTACAGGTTGTTTGATTAAGATCAGAAAAGTACTGGCTTGGTTAAAAAAATATTCTGATTAGTTTTGTGAATTCAGAAATAATTTTTTGTGGTGTTAAAATGAGGGTTCACAGCTTTGTCAAATATAGCTGCACCGATTTGCAGTTATATTTAAATCCCTTTTTCATCCCTTTTTTTTTAAAAAAAAAATTTAAATGTGGGCTCTCCATGTCGGAGGATCCCACTTAACAAATATTGAAATTACAAGTTTGAAATCTATTTAAAGTTGAATTTAAAAAAAATGCAAAACTATTATTTCCATTTTTTTTTTGTTTCTAAAAAACCTTTTAAAAAGGGGAAGGTGGTAAAAAATTGAATTGTTAATTAACTTTAATTATTACAGGACAAATATTTTATTACTATTATTAAGTGATGTTTGATAACACCGAATAGACAAATAGCACTAAAAATTAAAATTTTTAATATTTATTAATTTTAAATTATTTGGTAATGTATCACTTAAAAATCACAATTAAATCAAAATTCACTTAAAAAGATAAACCAAAAATTTTAATTTAAAATTACACTAAATATAATAATTGATTATATTTTTACAATATTTTAAAAAATTTTATTGCTTATATTATTTAGCATTTAAATTTTAACACTTAATTTTTAATTTTACTAAATATCATTTTAGTTTAATAGAATTTTATTTTCTTTAAACGAAAATCAAAATAATATATAGAGATTAAAAAAAAACTAGGACAAACAACAAGCATGATATATGGCAAAATAATTAAGATTTGAGTAATATAATAATAATAATTTTTTCAGCATTAAAAAGAGAATTTGAATATGAATAAATTGTCATATTGCAATATTTACAATTAGTTAAGTTATGTCTAATTACGCAACAGCAGCATCAACAACAACAATAATAATAATAATTGATTCTACCTATAGCTCATGAATAAAATTCATCCAATTCATTTGGTGTATGATATAACTAATCAACCAATGAATATTTAGTTTAATCGTGTTAAAGTCATCTCCACTTTTTATTTTTTTTAATTGAAGAGATTCAAATTTTAATTTATTTTTAATTAGAAAGATGTATCATCAATATATTATAGGATCAATTTAATTCAATAGTTGCAATCTATTGTTGAAAATTAATAGTTAATAATCAAATATTCAGCTATGAATAATAGTTTTTAGTATCATATTTTTCAACATAAAAATATAAACAATATTTTAATAAATTAAAATTAATAGTAAAAAATAAATGGAAATTAAGTTTTATTGTCTTGGGAGAATTATTAATTAAATATAAAAATGATATTATAATCAATTTTAATAATAAAAATGAAAATGGCAGAAATTAAAAGAAAAATACCAATTTTGTCACCCAAAAATTATTATTTTTATTTGAAAAAAAAAAAAAAAAACAAAACAAAAGATTAGGTTGCAACTTGCAAGTAGGCGGTGATTGAATGGCGCAAGTTACAAGTTGATTTGTTTTCTAGCCCCTTCAAAAGACATTGGTGATTGGGACGAATCTTTATCCTTAAAAAAAAAAAAAAAAAAAAAAAAAGAAAGAAGGGAAATTCACATAATTTCCTAAAAAATAGTAAGTTTACAAAAATACATCTAACTTGTAAATTTTACAACTATACGCTCCCTTCTTTCTTTTTTATAAATCTATGCTACTTTCATTTAAAACCATAAACAACACAAAAACTCCACTAAATCTATTTTAAAATCGAAAAAACAACAAAAACAAGCATTACAAAACTATTAACAAGAATTTCAAAGCGAAAAAACTAAACAAAATCGAAATATCTGCATATTTTTAAAGAAACAATCAGCTGAATTCAAGAAAAACTCAATTCTTCAATTATTTCAAAACTAATTTAAATTTGATAAATATATTTCATTAGATTTTTGTATTGTTTAACTATCATTGAATTAAAATTATTTAAACTGAAGATATTATATGATTTTTTTTACCAACTTAAAAGCTTTAGAAGATGAAAATTGAGTTTCAGATTTGAAACTTGCAGAAAAACAATGAAACAGAATTATTTTTCAGCAAACACATGAAACAAAGATTCACAGTAAACAGTATATCTTAAATATATAACTATTATATTTTAGCTATATCTTAAGTATATAACTAATATATTTTATTAGGTATATCTTAAATATATAATATAATTATATGCTTTAGTTTTTTTTGGAGACTTGACACCCTCAACCTTCTTTTTTAAAAAAGCATCATTAACATCATCATTATTATTATTATATTGAGAATCATCATTAAAATTAAGATTAAAATATAAACAAATTCAATAAAACAATGTTTAAATTAAAAAAGTTTATTCCTATAATTTATTGTCTCTTTTCACCTACTATATATTATTGGTGAAATAAGCAATTAAGTTGATTTGATGACTGTGCACATAAATTTAATTCAATTTAAAATTATGATATGTTTTTATGTAAAAAGAAAAAAAATAACATAATACAATATAAAATATATTTGTCAAATATAATTAAATTTAATTATCAAGTTGTTACATTATTAAAATTATTTTTTCATGACATAAATGCAACTCATGTATGCCTTAAATAGTATATAAAATTACAACATTAAATATAGAAAAGAAGTGCAAAAGGAGAAGTAACAGGAAATGGTTTACTCCAAGTTTATTCTGAGTATATAAATGGTATACTCCTAGTATATTTTGAGTTTATGAAACTTATATTCAAACAGGCTTATATTCAAACATGCTTTTGATAAACAAAAAACTAATATTTATACATTTAGACTTAAAATTATTTGATTTTATTTAAAAATTAAAACTCTCACTCGTCTTTATAAAAAAAATGTAAAAATTCAAAAAATAAAAATCAACTCTCCGTAACACTGTACACATTTGATGAAGTTGTTGAAGGCTTAAAGCCCCATGAGTCCAGCTCTTTATATAAGAGAAAGTGAAAGAGCCTTAGAGAGAGAAACTTCATTTTTTTAATTATTTATTATTTATTTTGTTTTAGAGAGAAATTGTGGAGTTCTCACTTTCTGTAGTTTTTTAAATTGCTTTATAATCAAACACAAATCAACATCTGATCAACCAAACAACAACCAGCATTTTACTAATACTAATGCTAAAATATGCAAAACCAATAATCAACCTGTAATCAATTACAAATCAATTTCTGATCAGCCAAAAGAAAACTAATTCTCAAGTTGTTCCATTATCTCTCTCAAATTACAGTATTTTAACAATACTAATTCTGATTTTTAGTATGCAAACAAAACCAATAAAAACTAAAAACAAATAAAATGTATTAAACCAACCAAAAACATAAAATGTATTAAATTAAGATAATTCATCCCATACATAAACAAACTGTTAAAAATATAAAAAAATATTTAAAAATATTACATAATAAAATATTAAATGAAGAGACTAAAAAAAAATAATAATAATAATCTAGCCAACAAAAAAGCTCTCCAACCACCTTTACTCAATTGCATCATAACATCGATTAGAACAACACCTTTCAGGTTCATCTATAAATCATGAAAAATAAAAATTTAACAACAAACAAAAAAGGTCATCCAAAATAAAAGAAAATGCACCAATAATAAGGCTTAATAATAATAGATCTTAATTGATTATTTTTTATTTGGACCTACATCTTATTGTTTTGACAATAAGTATGCCTTCTTTTAATTAACTAATTAATTAATTGCAAATAATATGAATTTTTCAACTATAATTTATTATGCAATTAATTAAATATATAGGCAATCTTTGGAAGTGTAATTTATAGCAGTATTCAGATATTGTATACATGCATGAGGGGCCCTTTTTATGTGCCTTTGTTCCAGCCCTTTAGAGTTTTTTGGGCAACATTTTTTGGTGTTAGTTTCTTCACAATAGCCTTCACTATGGCAAGTTATACTTCGCAAATCTATATAGTGAAATTGTAAGTGTGCGTGTGTTCTTATATATATATATATATATATATATATAAACAGAGACCAAAAAGAATATAATGTTCAATTTCATCATTTTTTCGCCTCTCTCTCTATTGTGTTTCTTTAGATAATGTTTTGTCATAATTTTATTATATTTAAATTATGTTTTTAATGTTAATTTAATATTTATTTAATATTTAATTATAGTATTTTTAATATGTTTGTTAGTCTTGTTCAACTTAGTAAATAAAATAAAGAAATGAAATAATTTGAAGACAAAGTGGACCATGGAATGAAAAAGTAGCCTATAAGTATAGAATTATAATAAAAATAGTAGATCCACTTCTTTATAATATAAAATTAAATAAAATAAAAAGGTTTTGAAAAAAAGTTTTACACAAAAAAAAAACAAGAAAATTATAAAACATGTATTACTTTTTTTTATAAAGAATAATAAATATATTAATATTTTAATAGTAGGGTCACTTCTTTATATAATTAAAAAAAAAAAAAAAAGAGATCAATTCCGCCTCAATAGGAATAGTAAAAAAAATAATTTAATATATATATATATATATATATATATATATATATATATATATATTGAGAGAAGAGATGAACGTGAGAGGTTTTTTTTAAAAAAAAAGAAAAAAAAGTTTTTAGTTTTTTAGTTTTTTCGCAGGAGGAGGGAGCTTTTTTCGCAAGAGAGGATTTCGCATAGTACTTCATCAAAAACTTATTTGCCTCAAAATATACTGTCCAAAAGCGACTCGTAAATATACAGGGTAATTATAATATATAGGAAGCACTCATAGTCGTATTCTCTCAAGGAATTACAAATAGATTTTAATTGTTTCGAATTAAAGTGAATTTAAATGTAAAAATATTTTTTGTTTGATTTTTAAAAGGAAATAATTTTAAAACATGAAATTAAATAATGCAAATGTAAATTTTTAATGTAATAAATAAAAAATGTCTAGGGTTCGTAATCCGCTTATCAATCATTTATTTTTATAAATAAATACAATTGATTATATTTAAAAGAATCAGTTTTTAATAATTCTTAGAATAAAAATCAGTCTATTAGCAATCGTATTCATAGAAATCAATTTATCAAATTATATATTAAAAACCAAATCTTAATCTTAAAACTTATATTTCTAATTCATTTTAAGATCTTAAAAGAATGAGATCCGAAAATAAATTTCAATTATCGTTCTTTCGTTCATAACCTAATTTAAACAAATGATAGCTAAACATTTGTCTATAATCAATTTATCAATTCAATTAAGAAAATATAAATATAATCAAAAGAAATTTTATTTAATATTCATATAATGATAGCTTCATACAAAACTCCAAACACAGATAAATTTAGTTCATGAGAAAAATAAGAACAATTTCCATATCATTAATATCAAAATAATACATTGAATTAATTTTATCAATCCAATAATTAAAAGACAAAAATAATAAGGAAATAAATTTACAATTTAATACAATGCTTAAATTCAATCTCTTAGTATTTGTACAATGAAAATATCCCAAGAACAAAATACAATTTTTATTGAAGGATTGACTGATAAAAATAAAAATCTAAATGAAATGTATTTGAATTTAGAAGTGAAATGGAATAGGAGAAAACCTATTACGAAGCACTATGCGAAAACCTCTGCCTATGAAGAAAGCTCTCATGCTCCTTACTTGTGCCAAAAAAACCTAAAACTAACAAAAAAAAAAAAAAAAAACTTTTTCTCCATCATTCACGTCTATCTCTATCTATGCCTATCTTATATATATATATATATATATATATATATATATATATATATATATATATATATATTCTTTTAAGCGCAATTGAAAACAGCAATTGCGCCTGCTGTAAATTTTGACGTTTCAAAGTTTTTTTTTTTAAATTATAAAATGGTGGGCCTCATTGTTATAATAATATATATTTTTATTCTTTCTTTTAAAAAGTAAAAAACAATCGTATTTTTTTTCTTTTTTCTTTTCAAAAGTTTTTTTTTATATTATAAAGAAGTGGATCCCACTGTTATAATAATATATTTTTATATTTATGGGCTACTCCCTTATTCCATTGTCTACTTTTGCTTCAAATTTTTCCATTTCTTTATTTTATTTACTAAATTGAACAAAACTAACAAATATATTAAAAATACCACAATTAAATATAAAAATAAATATTAAATTAACATTAAAAATATAATTTAAATATAATAAAATTATGAAAAAACAAATAATTTCGTCAAACACTTTATAAGCTCTTAGTTTCTTTGGTTACATAAGAATTGTGTTCAATTTTAATTTTCATTTCCAATCCAAGTAAAAGGCAATTGCAATACCAATCAACAAAGCTAATGAGAAAAAAACCAAAAAAATTAGACAATATATTAAACCAAAGCAAATTTTTAATACAGTTATTTCGTACTTATTTTCCAAAATAAAATTTCTTTCACCTTAAAACTTAATAAGAGTGGAACGATTTCTTCAACTCAAGCAACCATTTCCGATTCAACAATAGGCAAATTATGAAGAAAAAGAAAATCTCAAAGCATAAGCCAACATAAGAAAGAGAGACAAGAAATGTGAAAAAAAAAAAGAGAGAGAAAAAACGTAAAAAAATAATTAGAATAGATTAAAAAACGTAAAAAAATAAAAAGCAATTAGCAAAAAACTAAAAATTTTAAAAGGAGCATCTAAATGTTAATATTTCAAAAAATTGAGTAAAATGTGTAATTTCCTCTAAAAAAAAATATGAATTGGACTAATAAATTTTAGTTCAATGACTCATACTCAATGTTATTGATATCTGAGAGTTTTTTCTAATGTAATTATTAAAATTTAATTTATTATATTTGATTTTTTTTTTTTAATCAGAAGTTAGTTGGAAAATTCAAGTAAAAATTTCATCGAAATAATAATGTGGCATGACACGTACCCACATTATCTAACATGGCATGTTAAGTCACATGATTGAAATGATGTATCATGTCATGTCACAACCTGATAATTTTTGACATAAATCTTTCAATGACCTCTAATTTTAAAAAAATTTAATGATTTGCCTAAAATAAATTGAATTTTAATTTTCACATTAAAAAAAAGAACTCAAAATTTTGTATTTTTAAAAATTAAAAATTGAAAATACTGGTTTAATCGTCATTTTTATCAAACATTTTCAACTAACAATTAAAAATTGAAACATTAAAAAAAAACTTTCAACCATTTTTCCTCCTACTATTACAAATTCATCTCCATACATATCTTGGCACCAATTAGCCATATGCTAACATGTAGGTCTCAATTAGCCAATTATATCACAAAATTATATAAACCATAAATATTAGGTTGGGCCTAT
>CATKHJ010280434.1:0-10558 GCA_949750685.1 Vernicia montana | reverse complement strand
GGTTACATAAGTATCTGCCAGCAAAGGCCCTGCAAGCTTCTCAGGTTCTTCCGCCAATAAATGAGTAATAAATATCATCTCTGATGTACAGTGTGCAAAATATACTGACTTGCTGGTAGCACTCTCATTAGTAAGGGCTGCTACCATTCCTGAGAAAATCAAATTGGAAATGAGTATGCAAATACAGAGCAAAAACAAGATGTTATTATATAATTAACATTCATTTGGGTTGTCCACATAATGACATTTCAGATTTATGTATCTAAGGTCTTACTTTACCAAATGCATGTATAAATGTCCAACAGCTCATGTTGATCAGAAAATGAATAAGAAACCATTTTGTCTCCATTTTGCCATTTTGGTGGATTACTCATATACGGAAATTATTAAAGGAACCAACATAGAAAACAATTTCTATCAATAAAAAAGTTTACCCACAGTATATTTCTATCTCCCCTGGAGTATATGAAACATTTCATTTGTGTTATTAATGAGACAAAAAATGATAGGAAAATTCCAGCCTTGGTAAAGAAATCGATCAGATTCATAAGATAAGGAATATGGTTATTTCTTTGTTATTAAGAAAAATGCATACATAGACTATGTTATCCCTTGAAATAATATATTTTTCTTGAACTTCGGTTAATCCATAAGCCTAAATTTTTCATCTTTTATGTTAATGTAAAGAGAAAAAAAGACGAAAAAAGGTCAAGGGAGAGTGGAGGGAGGCTTGGCAAGTTCAAAACAGCTACAATAAACAACAATGTTCAAATACAATATCAGGTCGATTGCTAATTAATGTGACATTTTCATAAGGAATTCCCACTGCATTCCTCCTCTTAAAAAACCAGAAAAGTGAACTGTTCCTTAATCACATTACTCTGCTTGTTGTTTTGGCTTGAATCCCACATCGGGAATTTGATAGTGGGAGGGGGGTCCTTTTGGCTATAAAAATGACCCTCCTCCTTTAGTTTCAAGCATTCCAAACAATTTAGCCTTTTTTTATTTCTAAAGCTTTAATTGTATTTTTCTCTTTTCTCTTTTGTAATATTTCTTTGCTATATTGAAATATTATTTTGGTAGTGTCCAAGAACGTAGGCAAAATTGGCCGAACCTCGTTAAAATTCTGATATTCTTTTATTGTCTATTTAATAGTTATTGTCGGGTATAATTATAGTGAATTATTGTGCTATTAAATTACTTGTCTTGGTTAAATTTTGGCTAAGGAAAGACTTGGTACTTAAGAGTGTCATTCGTGACTCACCTTTCTTTCCTGAGAATTTACCTTGTGGTGATTTATTAGTACAATTGTTCTCACTCTATTCATTTGTGCAATAGTTTCAAGGTGAATTTGTTATTATTGGTGGAAGTAAAAAAACTCGAATTCCACAACACAAATAATAATTTTTATTAATATATATTATTTTAAATTTACATTCATTCAATACTAAATTAGACAGAAGTTTTAAATTGTTACCTGTCTAATTTAAGGCTAATCAATGACTTGAATACAAATAGAAAGAAATTAACACTGAAAATATATTTGATGACACAAAAGATGAAAATAATGAAGGAATATCCAATTATGGCAATAATTATTAAGAGTAATCCCATATTAATTGAAAATGAATAATATAAGTGGTTAATATATGGTGAGTGTCTATCACCTAATTGGCTAGTACTAGTCATTTTAGATATGATAGTGCCCAACATACCAATATGTGTTGTGTATGTTTGTGTCTTAACACTCTCTTATATTTGTCTTCCTTCCCATTAATAAATAATTTAATTTAAATGATGAGAACACTAAGAATTTGTCAATCTAATTGGGATGTTCGGATGCGTTCCTTAATTTCTGACTTCCTATCTTTCGTTAAAAAAAAAATTCTATACACATCTAAAAATAGACATGTCGTTAAAAAAGAAAGAAATTTTTTTTTTTTTTTTTAAAAAAAAAACAGAAAGAAAGAAACATAAATAAAGGTAAAAGTAATATAAAAATACTTAAATTAATAGTAATTATATATAACATAAAAATGTAAATGAATCAGAATAACTCCATATATATTTAAATTCATTAAAAAATATTGTGCAAATAAGGTAGGGATTTTTAATTGGGATGAATATTCAATCATTATAATTATTACATTAATTAATGTAATTAAAACAAAACAAAAATCAATTAATCTAACTAAAATATCTCTTTTTTCCATTTTTCCGATTCTCTATTTAATTGGTTGGATCGATCAATCCATTCCAAATTTAAAAATATTGAGTATGATCATATTATAATAGTTGTGTCATGAATTTTTTACTTTGAAAGTCATTTCTCAAACAAAAATGGTAATTTCCTAAGTTGGAAAATACTCCAGCAAAGTAAAATATAAGAGATTTGGCCAAAAAAAAAAAAAAAAGAGAGAGAGATTAAATTTACCAAGTGACTGACCCAAGTAAATTGGCTGCTTGTGTCAAGGAAGATCAGCAAATTTGCAACTTTTCCAAATTCCCATAGTTAGCAATTGCATCCGTACAACTCCTAGCTGGCTCTTAGCTTCTATATTCAAATGGATCTACTTGGTAGCACCATGGAGAAGTTTCATAGTCTCTTTAGAGAAGACGATAATATGGAAATCTTGGATTTTTTTTTTTTTTCTGTCTTTTTTAAGTGGCATCTCTAATGTCTAGGAAGGTTTTCAGAGAAATTAAGTAACTCAAAGTCAGTGGAGGAGCCCATATAGCTACAGGGCCTACCATTATTTTTTTTTTCTCAAAATCTTTTGAACGATACTTTTTTGTTTTTTTAGAAACATAAACTATCCCAAAATACCTTTCCACTTAAAAATAGATATAAATTGTTTTTCTATAATGTCCTTATTAATTTGAAATTAATATGTAAGATTAATTATACATTTAAACTATGTTTGGTAAGATATAATGAAATATGTAATGAAATCATGATTACATTACATGTTTCATTATTTTGTATTGTAATGTAAAAATATTTAATGTAATGTAATAACAAATACAACATGTAATAAATTATCTTTAATTTGATGTAATGTTCAATACACAAAAAATATATGTAATTTTTTTTTTTTGTCAATATAATTCCAACATCGCCAATTACCACCAACCACTCATTACCACCATCATTTGGTGGTCGGTCACTAGATTTCGGCGACCGGAATCCGATTACTAAATTCCAGTGATTAATAACTGGATTCCAGCAATTAAATTTCGGCCACTGAATTCTAACTATCATAATTATTTAAAAAATAATAAATTTAATAACATTTTTTAAATAATTTACTTTAACATTTTAGTTTTACACTAATTATTATAAATTAATTAAATATTAAAATAAAAATTATAATTACATTACATTTCATATTTTTTTAATGTAACCAAACATAGTAATGAAATGATTATTACATTATATTACATTGCAATTTTCATTATATCACATGATTGATTACAGTGCATTTCATTACGTCATATCAAACATTCCTTAATGCTAGAGAGAATATAAGCAATGGTATAATTGGAAAAATAGAATAAAAGTTATGAGTTGATATATTATTAATTATATTTTCTTAATTTGTGTGAGAAAAAAAACTGTGACAATCTTTTTGGGATAGATAGAGTATTTTTATTGATTAAATCGAGAGAGTTTCAAATAACTCTTTAAAAAAAAACTATTTAAAGGTATAAAATGTATTTTTATTTTTCAAGAAAAAAATTATTTCTTTTTTACATTACAAAATCATCTTTTTTCATTTATATTTCTCTTTAACTACCATCAATCTCAATTAACATTATATCAATCTCAATTGTATATTAGTAAAGTAAGAGGTAAGTTTCAATTTTATTTTTAATTTAATGTTTCTTCATAATTAAATTAATTTTTTTTATTATTTTTAATATATCAAATAGTTGATTGGTTCTAATTTTTTGTAGTTTTTGTGGAAGATAAGAGTATCATTTCAACTTTATCATAGTTTGCTTCTTTATAGAATATTATTAACATGTATTACAGTTGTTTCAGCGAAGAAAAGTTTCTCAAAATTAAAGCTAATAAAATCATTTTTACAATCAACTATGCCACAAGAAAAATTAAATGGATTGACCATTATTTTTATTGAAAAAAAATTAATTTATCAACTTGAATACAAATATTTAATAAATAATTTTGCATTTTAAAAAGTAAGAAAAATAAATTTTAATTGAGTATTTGGATACATTGCATGTATATTAACAAAAAAAAAAATGAATTGAAAAAGAATCTCAAATCTCAATGTGATAGCAATGATGGAGGGAAGAGGGGACCAAGGGAGGCCATGACCCCCTAACTTTCAAAATATAAAATTTTTTAGATGTAAAATTATAAAAATTTGGTCATATATTATATTTGACCCTTTTATTTTAGGTGAAAATTTTATTTAAATATATAGAAGTTGGTTTAATTATATATACTATCTTAATATAAATTATAGTCCAAGAAATTTGATCTCCATAAAAAAAATTTCCTGGCTCGGTCAATATGTGATATAATATAACTCGTCTTAAGATTTTTTTTGAAAAGCACAATATTTTAATTCTTGTAACTATATTTTATGATCTAATTTTTATTTTATTTTATTTTGATTCACTTTTTTACTTTTATATATAATTTAATTTTATTATTTAGAAAAGAATTTTATTATAATTTTGTCTAAGGATCCAATTCAATTAAGGTCCGCCTTGCTCATAGTAATTAATTACACTTAAAACAAAATGAAAAACACTTTCTTGACTAAAAATGTAGTTCTTCCAATAGCAAGAAGAGCAGGATATATATATATATATATATATATATATATATATATATATATATATATATATATATATATATATATGTGTGTGTGTGTGTGTGTGTGTGTGTGTGTGTGTGTGTGTGTGTACGTCAAAAGATTCCATTTTATTCCTCATTAAAAAATGCAACTTGCTTATATATATACATATTATGAACAAATGGTCCTTGGTACGATTTGAACCATTGGTATTTTTATATCAATAAAATAGTTCGATTTGAACAATCGGTATCTTCATAGATTTTTTTTTTTCTTTTTACATTTGTAATAGTTTTGTATTTTTTTTTTATAGTCATGTTGGCTTAATATATCTTTTGTTTTTTTTTTTTCCTCATTAAGAGTATGATATAGTAGGCTTAATTACAATTTTTTTTTCTAATAGTACAAATTTTGGACTTGTATTAAATGTTTTTGTTTTATTTGACACTCGGTATCTAGCAGCCCTTACGTGGCTTCAATTAATCCGAATTCGAGTCGAGAATAATTCTTTTCAGGAGGTAAAACTTTCTTAATGGTAATTACTCCATATACATGGCTCAAATTCAAAAACTCCGATTAAAGAGAAGAAGCTCATTACCACTCCAACCAACTACTCATTGGTGTATTAAATATTTTTTTATTGCATGTACCTCTTTATTAGTGTAGTAATTATTATAAATTAATTTCTTTTTCCTTAAAGAAAATGTACAAATTATTTACTTTTTATTATTTCCATTCACTACCATCATTAGTGAGGCTGAATTGAGTTACAAATATTTTTCCATGAATTTAAAAAGAAAGTATTTATTGATGTGTTTGCATAAGCAAGTGGGTATTTTGAAAAGGCAAATAAATGAATAATTGACAACTTGGCTTGTTAAAGTAATTTCATATTCCTCAAATTCAAAGACACAACTACCTAGCAAAACAAAAATAGAATTAGCGGTGATAGAAGTCCCAAATAGCGACAGTAGTGCCCCTTTTTAACAGAATATGTATTTGTAGCGTAAAGAGGCACTTGATACCCTTTGTTCCCTTATTTTGATTCCAAGCTTGTTATGGACGTGTTGCAAGCTACAAGTTTACATTTCAATTCTAATGCGGATTTGATTAGGAGCTTTTGTTCATTGCTTCAGCAGGATTGGAAATTTCACATTGTCCGGCATGGATGAATTTAGACCCATTTCGTTGGGAGAGTAAATTTTTTTTATAAAATACATTATTTTTTTTTTTTTACTTTATGTATATTATTTTATTTTATTTTTATTAATTAAGTTTCACTTGTCATTTAAACTCATTTGGATATGAAAAATTTCAATAATATTGTGTCAAAACTCATTATTTTAAAAAAATTTTATTATTTTTCACTTTAAAAATTAAAATAAAATGAATAGTTTTAATTTTATTTTATTCTAGCAAAACAAAAAATAAAAATACTATAACCGCTATAATTAGTTATTACATTTTTTATAATATAAAAGATGTATGGTATTAAAGTTTTTTTATATATACTTTAATGCTTGCACAGCCGTGCAAATCTTCTTGAGCTAAATTCGCATTATTTGATCCTTTTTCTTTGCCGACATTCTTTCAAATGATTTACAAACTTTCAAAATACTTAAAATTGCTTACAAGGTTCCAAAAAACTTAAGAAAACTTGAAACAAAAACAAATTATAAAATAAAAGTTTAACAAAACAAAGAAAAATAAAACATTAGATGAATTAATCTTAATAAATGCTCTTAATTTTGATCACATATTTCAAGCTAGGGGAAAAATTACACCAAATTAAGAGGAGGATCATCCAGCACATTGTAGACATAATTTGCCTTCCTGTAAACATGAAACCCCAACTAGATATATTTGCAATTTTTTATATATAAACATTGGGAAAAAAAAAAAAAAAAAAAAAGGGGGCCCGGGCCCCCTCCAAACTCGTACATGGTTTGGAATAAATCATGTGTTTGAACTAAATTTTAAAATAATAAAATTCATTTGAATTTTATAATTTGAAATAATCGGAAAGTAAAAAAAAAATATAATTATTTTTTCATTTAATCATTCTTTAGAAAAAGTCTTGCTTAATTTAAATGAGAGTATTTTGGGTTTTTAATAGTAGACCTCATTAAATAATTCTTGCAAAATCTTTTCATTTTTACATGATTTAATTTCTTTCAAAATGATTAATTTTTTTTTAAATTAAAAGAATTGAAATTCTGTTAGTCATATACATTTCCAAACATGAAAATTAGCAAAATATAATTCAATTGAATTAAACTTATGTAAAATTTGAATTTTTGGTGGGTGTTTAGTATGAAAGAATTTGAACAATCCATAAATTTCTATTAAATTCATTGTTTGGTTTAATTTTTTTGTTGCACAATTCATAAATTGTTGAAATCCTTCAAAAATAAAATATTTGAAATACCTCATAGGATGAGATATTTCAACAATCCCTCATTTTTTAAAAATGATAGAATGTGACTTTTGTCAATTTTACCCTTGAATAAGATGGGGTATTTCAACTTGAATCCACTTTCACTACTTCACACAACACCTTAAACATGCTAATAATAATTAGTTATTCACAAGAATTAAGCCCTAAGATAATAGATTAATTCTCACAAATAATTCCCAATCAATCAATAATAAATAATTATACGCAAATCAAGATATTATATCTAAAATCTTAGATAGAAATTTAGTTACTCATAATATGAAAAGAAAACAAAATATTAATTGAATTGAAAATAAACATCCCAAACAAAGTAATTAAAATAGATAATAAAGTTTAGAAAAGCTCTAGCAAAAAGAAAAGAAAAGCCCAAAATCTTGAATCTTCCTCCAAGCTTGTGAATCTTCAATTTTCTTAGCCTTTAAGAAATTTAAGAAATTTAAATATAATCTAAGAAAAATCTAAAACTATGAAAGAATTAGAGATTCGAGAGTAATTCTCCCTCTCTCTCTCCCTCTCTCTCATAGAAAACTAATTTATATATAGACATCACAAATCTTAGGTTTAGAAAAGTTTATAAATCCTTAGAAACCTAGAAATTTTGAAGTACAAAAATTCCCTTAAAGTTTGATGAAAACATGACACAATTTCGCGAAAGAAACAATTCTCGCGCAGCCCTACAGATGTGCATGGTTGTACACATGCTCTCTTGCACGACAACCGTGCATAATTTTCTTCGTCTTGGCATTAAAACAAATTCCGGAGATATTCGATTTATTTGGCACGGCCATATAAGAGAATGATTTAAACTAAAATTAAATTAAACTAAAGGTAAAATATGAGCATTAATTAAATTGAATTTAAAACAATGATATGAAAAGCCTAGAGTTTAGATTTCATCAATTGACTACTTATGAATTATCTCTAATTGATTTGATTAGATTTTATCTTATTAGAATTAATTCTTTGATTTTTCTAAATTCTATGATATTCTCTCTCAAGATACAACACATGTATATATGTCAAGATACAACACATGTATATATGTTAACTTTATGGTTACTCTCGTGATCATAAGTAATTAATACAAACCCATTAAGTTTTATGGAACAATCACAAATGAGTGTTCTTATCTCTAAGTAACACATACACTAGGTCTATTGTCGTAATGAACTAGTGTAATGCTTTATTTATTAGTTTGAGATTTTAATTCACGTTTTGGGAAGGGGGTAAAAAAAAAAAAGATGAAGTTGAAAGAAAAAGATGAAGTAATTGAGAAGAGAGAGAAATGCAATTCCCCAAAATAATTTATTTATTTTTTTATTTTTTGTAAAAAAAAAATTAACACATGTCATGATTCAATAGGTTTGTCATTCCAACTAGGATGCCTAGTTGAAATCACTGTTATAGTATATAATTTCTCATTAAATTCTTGTGTCTTATTATCCCTAACAATTTAATCTCCATAATAGGATCACATTGTTTTCAACAAAATCCACTAATTCAAAATGAAGAGTACAAATAAAATGGAGAATAACACTCAAATTCTTGAACCTAAATACACCCAATAAACTCATCTCTTTAAGTGTACCAATAAAATAACAAAGGGAATAAAATTTCATTTTGTTGGACTTAATTGAGAGACTAAATTTAAGAGGGACTTTACAAGATATGTACCAATGAAATCACTCACTTTTCTCTCTGCACACACTCACTTTTTTGATGCCATTAAACGCCTCATCAAGGCTTTATTTATAGTGCTCATAACTTGGTCTCCAAGTGCAAAATATGGACAAGAAAACAACATACCTCAGGTCCCACCACTAGACCTGTTCATGGGTCGAAAATGGGTTTAAAAAATGTTCAATTTTCCAAAGGCCCGGCCCAATCGGCCTACAATTTTCTTCACTAATTAAAGTCCGAAACTCGGCCCACGAACAGGTCTACCCACCACCAAGTAAAATACTTGGTTCCAAAATTGCTAATGTGGATCAGGCTTCTTAAGGAAGCTATGTGGAACAATCTCATGAGCCATGGTGCATGATAGGCAAAATAAGATGAATGGACTTGAGCCATTAAATTTTATGGGCTAAAATTCAAGACATTATTAACAAAGAGAATTATATATTATGCTAAAGGCAATCCATTAGCTCTTAAAGTTTTAGGTTCATTTTTGTTAGGAAAAAAAAAAATGATTGGGAAATTGCATTGAATAAACTGAGAAGAACATCAAATATTAGAATTGATAATGTGTTAAGATTGAGCTACGATGGACTAGAGATCGAAGACAATGATGTATTTCTTGATATTGTGTGTTTCTTTAAAGGAGAGGATATATATTTTGTGAAAAGAATACTTGATGGTTGCAATTTCTTCGCAGATATAGGCATTAACAATCTTGTTGACAGATCTCTCATTACTATTTCAAATAACGAGTTATGGATGCATGATTTACTACAAGAAATGGGTTGGGAAATTGTTCAGCAAGAATACATTAAAGAACTTGGCAAATGATAACTCTATTTTCTTAAAGTTATTTTACCTATTTAAACTCAAATTTTGGTTCAGTTCTTCAGAATTTAATAATATTATTACTTATTTTGAAGAATAAATAATTCTAACAATTTATAAATAAATTATAAAATATTTTTAGTATTTTATTTTATTTTGCAGATCAAAATGACATTAATGATACAGGCGATGATGTCATGATATTAATGATGCAGGCAATGATGTCATGATATTAATAATGTAAATAATGATGTCATGATATTAATGATGCAAGTAATGATGTAATAATAATAATAATGCAAGCAATGATGTCATGATATTAATGATGCAAGCAATGATATAATAATAATAATAATGCAAGATGATGGAAAAAGAAGATGGAAATTTCCTATAAATAGGCATTATCATCCCTCCTTCAAATTAATTCAATCCTTCATCATTCAATCAATTAGATAGATTTATATTTTCTTAGTTTCATTTTTCTTTTTATTTTCATTTTGTTCAAGAAGAGAAGTTTTGGAGCTCGTCTACACCAAAGATTGTATCCCAAAAAGAGTTCTTTCTAAACTTTTATTCTTTAATTCTATAATAAATTATTATTATGTTTTCTATTATATTGATTGTTAATTTAATTGTTTCTTCATTCTTAATTATGAGTAGCTAAATTTATCTTTCTAGAATTTAGATGTAATCTTTTGATTTGCCTATGATTATTTATATTTAATTGATTGGGTTTGATCGTTGAAATTAATCTTTTATCTTA